>LKNJ01001566.1:40695-165426 GCA_002120245.1 Maccullochella peelii | reverse complement strand
TGTGAAGACTTACAGAAAACGTTTGACCTCTGTCATTGCCAACAAAGGGTATATAACAAAGTACTGAGATGAACTGTTGTTATTGACCAAATACGTATTTTCCACCATAATTTGCAAATAAATTCTTTAAGAATCCTACAATGTGATTTTCTGGATTTTTTTGTTTCTCATTTTGTCTCTCATAGTTGAGGTATACCTATGATAAAAATTGGAGACCTCTCTCATCTTTTANGGGCTGTTTTTCTGCAAAGGGACCAGGACGACTGATCCGTGTAAAGGAAAGAATGAATGGGGCCATGTATCGTGAGATTTTGAGTGAAAACCTCCTTCCATCAGCAAGGGCATTGAAGATGAGACGTGGCTGGGTCTTTCAGCATGACAATGATCCCAAACACACCGCCCGGGCAACGAAGGAGTGGCTTCGTAAGAAGCATTTCAAGGTCCTGGAGTGGCCTAGCCAGTCTCCAGATCTCAACCCCATAGAAAATCTTTGGAGGGAGTTGAAAGTCCGTGTTGCCCAGCGACAGCCCCAAAACATCACTGCTCTAGAGGAGATCTGCATGGAGGAATGGGCCAAAATACCAGCAACAGTGTGTGAAAACCTTGTGAAGACTTACAGAAAACGTTTGACCTCTGTCATTGCCAACAAAGGGTATATAACAAAGTACTGAGATGAACTTTTGTTATTGACCAAATACTTATTTTCCACCATAATTTGCAAATAAATTCTTTAAAAATCCTACAATGTGATTTTCTGGATTTTTTTTTTTTTCTCATTTTGTCTCTCATAGTTGAGGTATACCTATGATGAAAATTGGAGACCTCTCTCATCTTTTAAGAGGGAGAACTTGCACAATTGGTGGCTGACTAAATACTTTTTTGCCCCACTGTAAATGCTAAAGTCAGTATGCTAATATGCTCAAAACACCACATGCTGATGTTGAGGCATAATGTTTAGTATGTTCACCATCTTAGTTTAGTGTGTTAGCATGTTAACATTTGCTAATTAGCTAAACTCTCTAAAGTTGTGGCTGAAGAATGTCTGTATTGTTGGTATTTACATTATAACAATCATTCGGTTTTAAGCCTAGTTAGCTATGTGACCTATTTATTAAAATCATTTGGATTTATTTTTGCCCAGTGCATGAAGTGGGCCGGTACTCACCTACTCACCGGCACTTCTATATTTTACTCTTTGGTGTAGCTAACATGACTTTTTCTTGAGCACCGCCACTTATCACAGGCTGCCAGTACTCTTGTCTGTCCTCTCCATATCAGGTTCTCTAGGCGATTCATAATGGCCCTAAATAAACTGCATTATCTCATCAGCAATATCACCAGGACAGGTAAATAATGACATTGTCCTTTAATTGCCTCACTGTATGAAAATTACCCTTCTTTCTCCCTCTGAAAAGCTTAAGTCTTGATTGACCAATTTTCAAAAAAGCAAACCCTCCAGTTCTCAAAGAGAGAGAAATGGGAATGTTTTTTGGGCTCCTTTACATCCCATAAGGTTAAAAGATACTGTATAGATGTATTCACTGCAACACTGTGTATAAGGGCATAATTATAATCAAATATGGGAACAACTTGGGGCAGTGGAGTGTGCATCAAAATATAACTGGTTCTGTAAAATGGCCTCATGTTCTAGGCCTACAGTCGAGCATGCAGAGTGTTGTGCTCGGTGAACTGAGTCTTTGTAATGTTAGCATGTCAATGCTGTCAATTCCCTTCTGGCTTTATTAACATCACAGGGTCAAAGGCTGCAGTATATTCAAGAATTTTCCAAACTTTTATCTCTTCTTGCATCCAGATTTATCCTTGGTTATATTCATGTTGGTTTTCCTACTTCTTCTTCTTCACTGGCCTCTGATTATATTAAATCTGACTCTTTTTACTTTGTCAAGTTTTTCAGTGGGCCGACTCACACCAAAGATTGCTGTAATTTGGCGTAGCTCTTTGGAACAAACATTTATTAGACTTGCCTCTTTCCTTTTCACCTCCTTCACCCACCCCTCCTACATACATTTATTTGAGTCCCTCACACCTTGTTCTTGATTTCAGTATTATGTTTCAGAACATTTTCAGACACAATTGCTGATTTTGAAGGAAAGTCTGTGAATCACAATTCCTTGGTTAAATGAGGCTAAATGACTAAATGGCTCATCACAGATATAAAAAGCAAAAAAAAACACAGTAAAAATAGGAAAAGAAACTTCATGAGTTATTTACTCAAAGTCTAAAGGAAATAATACAATAAAACAAAGTAGAATTTTTCAGATTTTATTTATCACCAGTAGCTCTGTGATCAGCCCTTATACTACCCTGTTATCTAAAGCCACTCCTGCAAAATGTGATTTGTTTATTAATCATTACATTATCAAAACAGAATGGATTAAGACTCAAATAGCTCTCTCATAATACAGGCCTGAACATGTCCCCTGAGCTGCGTCCTTTACCCACTTTAAACAAATCGCTGTCAACCTTAGGGGAAAACAAAACACAGATTTACATAATTTCCTGCTTATTAGACATCATTTCTACCTCTTTTTAAATAAGGCAAGAGTCTACAGCCAACTAGCAGCTTTGTCAGGCTATACTTGGGCACAGCAGTGCTTGGAACTAAATGATAATGTCAGCATGCTAACATGCTCACAATGACAATGGTAAGATGCTGATGTTTACCATGTATAATGTTTACCATTGCCATCATCTTAGTGTGTTAGCATGCTAATATTTGCTAATTAGCACTAAACACAAAGTAGGCCTACAGCCGAGGCTGATCGGAATATTTTTAGTTTTTTGGTATTTGGTCAAAAAACAAAGCTCATTAAATCATCACAGATTTCTTTATATGGTCATCTGCTCCAGGCACAACACAGCCTGTCAAACTGCTGCCAATTTAAATGTCAGTAACTACGGTCGGATCACCTAGAAATGGTATGGTATGCTATAAAAAGCTAGATTCAAGAATTACACAGTTACACTGGGCAGGTCACTTCACTGGTCACTTTATGGGATTAAAAGTGTTGTTCTGTCATTTTGGTTTCCTCTTGTCATACTATAATCACGTTGACATTAGCACTGTGATCACCACACACCCTGTTAAATACATGCTTCTCCTTCATTCAAGACCAATTGTATCTGCAATTGGACATCGTTAGCCCTGATAAAACTCGACAGTATAACATACAAGTGACTGTGACTCTGCTGTGTTTTACAGATCATCTGAATGACCTGAGCTTGTCTTTGATGAGGTGTTCCTGGACCCACCACACTCTCCTCACTTTGCTATTTTGTCTATTATATATACACACTTTATATTTCCATTTCAATGGATATGAATAAAGTGCTTTATTTTCTTTGTTCTTTCACAAAGGTTTTATGTAATTTCACTGTTTAAATGGGTGCTGTGTTTAATTTCATCTATGTAGAAGGGTTAAAAAACTGGTTCATTTAATATGCTGAAAGATTTGCTCGTAATTCTTTACTAAAGGTGACTGTAAGCAGCAAGACATTTCAGTATTTTCAAAAGGGTATCAAACAGAAAATCTGCAGCTATAACAAACATTTTAAAGCATAAATATGGCAAGAATTGTCTGACAACTGACAGGTAAAAACGTTTCCTCAGATACTTTGCTTACTGAGGAGATTTTCAACTACATAAGTTACTTTGTAAGATCAGTAATTCCTTCAGTTATGTTGACATGGTAACTCACAGGATAAAGTCTATTCCAGGCAGGTTGCTTCCTTATGGTAAGTGTCACTGGTCTGATGTAACTAAAGTGTAGTCAGGATAACACATGGACAGTTGCTACAGTAATCACTATTTGGATTTGGCTCTTCAGTATGAGAGAATGTCAGTCTGGGTTTTAAGCACTTTTTTTTTGCAGTCTAGGACAGAATTTGGACCCAAAACTAGACTCTGAGACAGAACAGGTTTACTAAAATCATTGCAGTAAATTATTAAAGTCAATTAAAAAGGTTTGTCAGCAAGGGAAAAGCAGTCAGAAACAGGTCATAACAAAGTATACATAATCTGGCAGAAAACAACTGTTGTGTCCTTTCCATATCCACTGGGACCATCTGAGGGGTGTCTAGGTGGGATGGTGACTAGCTCAAGTGATGATCAAAAGCAGGAAAACTCAGTGGCGACAGCTGGTGGGCAGGTGATAAATGACAGCTCTGAAATTACAGGAGAGGCTATTATGCAGATTGATCAGACAAAACCAGAGGCAGGAGGGAGTAGAGGAAGACTGAGAAGCTGTCACCATGATTTTGAAGGGAATGACCCACCACTTCACATACACACAGCTTGGTGTACTGCCAGTCAGTGTGAAATTCCAAGCAGCATAAAATACATCTTTTGGATAAAATGATCCATAACATCATAATTGTGTACAAAATCTGCCTTGTCAAAAGGAAATGTCATGCAATTTAATGGAGCAAAAGAGAGGCGAAATATAGTGGTCCAAGGCTAAACTCAGGTCAGCTTCTCTGTCCTGTATGTGTTGCATGTCACCGGAGGGAGCCCAAGCGCAGGACACAGACACTGGGTAGAAAGATGAACACACTGATTTATTTAGACACGGAAGTGGGGAGGTGAAAAAGGCAGCCGGTGAGTCGGGAAAGCACAGAGTATAGGATCGGAGGGATCGGATAACTGGCTGGAATAATGAAGACAGACTGATGAGTCACAAGGGAGCTGGAGAGCCGATGGAAAAGAGCAACCCAGAACACAGAAGAACAGGAGTAGCGCAGGCGAGAATAGTTACACAAATTATCTGCTGAAAAACCAATCACTGAGGCCTGAGAGCTTGCTACCGAACAAACTGAAATGATCTGGCAAAGAGTGGATGAACAACCAGGGTAGATATACTGCAGGGTGATGAGTTGATGAAAGGCAGGTGTGTGTAGACTGATTGTGGACTCAGAGCAGGAGATGAGTAGCTGACAGCCACGCATACTACCCACAGACAGACAGCACAAGGCACAAGAGGGAGGGGAAGAACACCAGAAACACAACGAACAATTTATGAGCACGGACAGTATGTTGTTGAATGAAAGCCTGATTGGATGTGTTTGTATTCCTAAACCCAGGCAGTTGCATAAAATACTTCCTGCACATTTTCAGCATCAACTTTGAAAAGAGTGACAAATCCTACTTTAAAATCTGTTTATGAACTCACACCGGAGTTTGCACTTTCCCTTAATTGGACTTCTCAGCCCGACAAAATGACTGGGTTGAGTCACACAACAGTCCGTAAAAGTACATTAAAATCAAAGGCTAATAATCACGTTACAGTGTAGCCTAAATCCAACAGATTTATGCTATGTCATTTAAAAAAAAAAAACCTCGTAGGAAAGTGGACTGTAATGATAACGCCCCTCTGTGGCATTTATGGATCAAAGAAAATTACAGTTTACAAATCATGTTACAGTTTTTTACATCTGACAAATTACAGCTCTGCTGCCAGCATTTATTCCTCTGCTGCACTTCTTTGATTGGGGTATTTGATTTGGAATTGATTTGTTAGAAAATTCATAGCTGTAATATGCTTTTTTTATTATTATTTACACTTCATCTCTGACATCTGTTAGGTTTATCACATTTTATCACTTTTTTAACTTTGAGTGATTACCAGTTTAAAGAAGAATACTTCTTTTTCTGACATTTTTCTAATTTTTGCTTTTTGCCTGTGAATTACTGGAGAATTTGATAATGTTTTATGTCATGGGTCCGCTATTTCCCAATAATTTCCTGAAATGTTCCTGGAAAGAAATATGTAATATGTTGCTAATTATGGGGAAAATAGACAAAAGGTTGCCAGACAGTTATTTGAGTTGGTTTTGTTGAGTTTCTCAGCAACTTAGCTTGGCAGCTTGGCAATTAATTTATTTTACTTATTAGTGCCACATAACATTTTCTTCCACAGGAAACTAGGAAATAATTCTAATGAAACAATCTGAGAGGGGAAAATGTGTCATTGGTTGAACTCACCACCATGAAGAGACATAGGCTATGCAAACGGTAATGAGGAAAGTTGACAAAGTTTTGTTTTAAAGTGAGACTATATACAGCATATTACGCACAGCGACCACTGTGGCCACAAGTAACAATTATGGGGTAATAAGTTACTCCGTTACTTCACTAGGTTCAACCACTGATCTAGACTGTGTTGTCAATTTGATTTCCTAAATTGGTTCTGCAATAAAAGTGTCAGTAAGAGACAGTTCATAGTGTATAATGCATAATGTGTATTTTGTTTTTGTATTTCCTGTGTGTCCACTATAATAGACTTAAAGCGCCTTTCTCATATAATTACTGACCATATAGGATAAAATATTCATACATCACTGTTGTCGTCTATAAGGTCGTCAGCAGACCTATCATTGGTTAGTAACCACGTCCTCTATAGAGTAGCCTACACACACATTCACACAGAGCAACAGCTGCAGCAGTGAGAGCAGCTGTTCTGCCAGGTGAAGGAGGCAGCGCAACATCCAGACGCACCTGTGGGGTTAAAGAGAAGGTTTCAGCTCCGAACCTTCACTCGTTGTTTTTTTTTCTTTTTCTTCTGACTGCAAGCAAGTTCCCCTCAGGATTGAAGACAAGTATCAGGATGGCAGCAGCCTCGACAGATTCGGGTCAGGGATCCACCAAAATAACTCCTCAAGTGCTGCGGGAGATGCTCCAGTACTACAACCTGAGCCGCCAGGAGTTTATCAACACTTACAACATCCAGCCGCTCGTCTACATCCCCGAGTTACCGTACAGCGCCAAGACCACCTTCGTGATCATGTATATGGTCATTTTCGTCATGGCCCTGGCTGGAAATAGTTTGGTCATCTACATAGTCGTGAAGAAACGGGCGATACAGACTGCAACAGATATTTTTATTTGCTCTTTGGCGGTCAGCGACCTGCTCATCACTTTCTTCTGCATTCCTTTTACTTTGCTGCAGAACATCTCATCTGAATGGTTCGGGGGTGAGTTTTAAACTTCTAAACTTATATTTCACACTATATAAGACCATGTCACGAATGAGAATCAATTCCATAGGAATAATGATTTGAATATTGAAAATGAAATGAAGGCAACTGCTGCTGTGATGATGTGATGGGCATCGGCTTATTTGCACTTGGAAATCCGACGTCAACTTCATTAAACCATGTTCAGCGTGGAAAATAGCAAAATCTTATGAAATATAAAATATGTTTGTTGCATTACACAACGCATTGATGAGTGCCACGTGCACAGTGTAACTCTTTAGCATTGGAATATTACAGGATTTTTTTTTCTGTAAGATCCACTTTCTAACTTTTGCATTAGCCAACAGAAACTTTACAACAAATTAATGAAGAAGACTTGTCATTGAGTTTGAGATGCTCATGTTAAACTTTGCAGAGGGTGGACACAATATAATAAATATCCATGCAACTATAGTCTAATGCAATGCTTTGCAAAAACAACAACAACAAAAAACACTAGTTGTTGATTCAGCTTTTTCAGGCTCTAATTTGAGGTGCTGTCACCTCAAAGTATAAGGGTTGTTACTGCTGTAAATTATTGCATTGCACAACATTTGAAAGCTTGACAATATACAACTCTTCTACAACCTTTAACAAGCACCAAAGAGCTGAATCACAACGTCTTTGACTGGATTTTATTATATTTAACAGTTCACAACATCGTGACCATGTCTGATACCAATGAGGACATTTCATAGAAATGTAACCAACAGCTGACATTCAGTGTATCATAGCAATAGAAGGTCAGTTCAAAGTATGTGCTCCTATTAAAATACAGTCATAATTAGTTCAGAGTGAATCCGGGTAGACGTAGCATGTGGATCTTACCTACAGCGCATGTATTCACCTAGGTTTCAGCTCTGTGCTTCATTAGCTGTGAAATGTGTGTAAGCACTGTGTTCAAGTGTCATCTGAGATGGTCGTTTTGTCACTACAATGAAACCCCACAGGCAGATGAAAAGGATGAGGAAGAGCTTGCCTCTGTTTCCAGTCTCTTATTAAACAAAACAAGAGATGTAAACTCTAATAGAAATGCATGTTTTTTGCTGTTTCTCAGTATCTCATTGTTTCATCCCTCTGTTTTCCCTGCAGGGGTTCTGGTTTGCAAGACAGTTCCCTTTGTTCAGACTACAGCCATAGTGACAGGCATCCTCACAATGACCTGCATTGCCATTGAAAGATACCAGGGCATTGTCTTCCCCCTGAAAATGAGGAGGCAGTACTCGTCCAAAAGAGCATACAAGATGCTAGGTATTCTTTTTTGGATGATCGGCTTATTATGCTTTTAGGCATGGATGTGGATGTGTTTGTGCGTTCATGGAAACCTCTGTTCTGTGGCTACCCCATGTATCCTGCCCACGTTATGTTTATGTTGTGCAAAACTGGAAAGTCTCAAGGAAGATATTCCTTTGTTTAACTAGGGATGATCTGATGTGATTCGGCCCTGATGCTGTCTAGTGTTTATGCTTTATAATTCTCCAGGTACACACAAAGTAAAGCATGTGAACAATGGCACTTTCGTCACATGTATGTTGATAAAAAGCAAATATATCACAAGTCTTAAAGGTAGAACCCGACTGATATACCAGCAAATCAATATTATTGGCCGATACTGGCTTATCATACAGTAGATATATCAACGTGTATGTTGCCAGAAATGCCAAGAAAAATGGCAGTACATAAATATTATATATTTTATATAGGTTTCACTCTTTGTTTCCAGAAAATTAGGTTTATTCTCATATAGTATTTACAATTACTACCATTATAGATAGTAAAGTTTAACTGTAAAAACAAAAGTCCATATATTTGTCACAATTCTTTAAAAATGAAATGTGAGGGTTCCATGCCAAAAATGTTTAAGTGTTTGTTAATGGATTTTTCAAAAATCTGAAATATCAATATTAGTCTTAAAACTCAGATATCTGTCAGACTCCTGTACTTATGAACCTCCATGACAGAATGAAAAATATATGCCCTTAACCCAATGTGTCCTCATCTGACATGGTGAGTAAAAACCTCCTTGATTAATGTAAGTACATTTAATAAGTGACTAGGTTAGCGCTGATATTTCATGTAAGAATTACCAAAGCACAAGTCTATTCAAGTGAATAAACACTAGGTCATGTAGCATGCCGTGGGAGTATTGCACTCTCACTGTTGGAGCTGAAAACAAAGAAATGTGAAGGCACCTTGCAGAGACTTGTCATGATTGGCATAATTATGTGAAAAGGGAAGTATATTGTGCAGCTGCTGTGAGTACTGTTTGGCATTAGACACACACAGGTTTCTCTGCTTGAATTTCCCTGGCAGCTAGTGTATGTGCCAAACTGTATGGCCTGTATATTATTTGAACCATTTGCTTTTTCTGCAGATTGTACCTGCTTGTTAAGGTTTTATTTGTGTGCGTCCTGCAGGGCTGGTGTGGATCGTGTCTGTGATAGTGGGTTCACCAATGCTGTTTGTGCAGCAGCTAGAGGTAAGTGGTGTCCTTCATCCTTCAGCTGTGACTGTAAAGATCACACTCTTGTTGTACAGCTGAATATCAAAAAACTGATTCAGCACAAAAGAGCATAGACTTGTGGTAAATACCAAGACAGGTAACCATAAATAACTCTATCTTACTGTACTTAAAAAATATATAAAAGGTAATCGGACATATTTATGAACTAGGGGTGGTGCAGGGGTAGTGCTTCAATCCATCACCACAGATACTTTTGATTCTGGGTAGCAGTACTTCCAGTAAACACAATGGATCATCTTACTTTCAGTCCTCCAGCACAGCCTCAAACTATGTGAAAAGACACTTGAGACTGTGACTTACGGCTTAACCTGCCACAGTTTCTGGATGTCATGGACTATACACTCACCCAGTGAAAAGAAGGGAAGCATTAAGTGGCTGAGAACTGTACAACTCTAACTTGTATTTCGTATACAATATATAGTCCTGCAAAATGCTGTCACCTCTTTAATTCCAGCCCTGTGGATTTGTATCCTGTCTGAAAACACGGGTATTGTCAAAGACATTCTTTTTGAATTCATAAATGTTGATCACGACATATTGGTGCACCACATTGAGGGTTAGCTTTCGGGATTCCGAACAAACCATGTGATGTCAAAGGAACACAACGATAGGGGCCACATAAAGGAGCCAAAGATCACACCCTGCTTTCATTTTTTTAATCATAAATTACATTTTACTGTTTTCTACTGATTTAAATATCTTACTACTGTATTCTGTAAGGCAGAAAATATATGTATAAAAAACTGATTTAATATCATGCAGTGGGCTGAAGTACTGCTGATTTTATTCATACCGAAATTGTTGACCGGTGGTGTGCGCTCTCCTTGGTACTGAAGTGATATTGGTGCTGTCGTCTGGCAGATTACTGCGTGGGTTATTGCCTTGCATGGCCTCTTGTTTCTCAGTGGTAAACTATAGTAAAATGTTTTAGGAATATTCTGCCTACTATGTTCAGCTTTGGCTGCTGCAGCAGCAACAGCACCTGTGACTGGCAGACAAATGGCTTCCCAGTTATCTGGAGAGACTTTGGACAGGACGCACAATCACTATAATATTATACTGATATCATATGAGAAAATTATCATAAACTCACTGTCATACCATATGATAATACCATACCTTTGGTATTATCATATGGTGTGAAAAATTTATACTATGACAATACTGGGTATATCACGCGTCGAGAGCGCAATCATTATTTTCTAAATTAATATTTCAAAGTGATATTAGAAATGGCATGCTAGAATGTTTTATTTTAAGTATTACAGTATTTTAAGGTCATTATAGGTTACTAAACTGTTCCACATATGTTCTAAGCCCCAACAGAAATATGATAGGAGGATTATAGTAACATTAATACATTAATACATTTATACAGTAGCTGTAATTATATCACGAGTCACAAAGTCGCACATAAATATTACCCTGTCATTCAAAGCTACTTTATCTGTCTTGATTGTTCTTCCTGGACTAAAAGCTTTTCTCCCTTCCTCTTAAAGGTGAAGTACGACTTCTTGTATGATCACTACCATGTGTGCTGTCAGGAGAGTTGGCACTCTCTGACTCACAGGCAGGCGTACACCACCTTCATCATGGTGGCTCTTTTCCTGCTACCTTTGGCAGCCATGCTGTTCCTCTACACGCGCATTGGCATAGAGTTGTGGATCCGCAAGAGGGTGGGCGACTCCTCAGTCCTCAACACCATGAACCACAGGGAGATCAGTAAGATCTCAAGGTAGGTTAGACAGAGACGAGTCTCCCAGAGTATTCATATTTGTGCATTTTCACCACATAAAAATATTTATTCTAACCACGGAGGGGATGGATGGAGAACACCATTCGCATCTTCTTGTCTACCAACAGTTAATGTTGGTCCCTTCAAAAGTACTCTACTACTCTAAAAGTAGGGAAAGGTCGTCATGATGCCAGATAAATTATAGTTATGTTTGGGGTAGGGAAAAATCTTTGTCTTTATGGTTAAAGTCAAATATAGACACTTTGTACACTCATCCATCCACCTTGACCTCGTATTTGCTACTTTCTACTTTGCTACTGAATGTAAACATCTGTAGTTTTAGAGTACAACAAATTCCAATGCTGGAGTTTTTCTGGAGAGGACAGGTGACAGGCAGGGATTCAAACTGTCAGATGTTACCATGTTAAAGTTGGTGACCGGCAGCGTACTCACATGCCACTGTCCTATTTCCCAGCACTGAAGCACATCAACTCTTCAGAAAAGCTGTAATTTTATTACGTTTGCCACCCAAAAACTGTACCTTGACTACTTGTTTTTGTACATTTAGGTGTCAAATGAGGCATGTCAAACGATACCACTCTCTGCAACGCAGCAGGTGTTTCTACTTTCACTCAAAAATGTGTTTTGCTTATACCTTTTACCTCACTCGGATGTTTGACCTCCACTGTGCAGAATGATGTGTGTGCAGAGTCAGACACAAATTATTATTCAAAGCATAGTATTTTTTATATGTCTTCAAACATTTCTATAGGGGGTCTTGAAGGCAACACAAAACTGTAGCTCCTTCACAATAAAAGCCTTACAAAGAGCTGTTCCAGGTCTGTGCACAGAATTAGATTGCTACAGTAATGTTGTCTGATTACTGTGCGCTTGGTTGAGCTATACAGTAGTGGAGGGGAGGAGGAGAATAACAAATCTTGTTATCTTGTTAACAAATTGAAGGTGTTTTCTGCTTTTAACACATTTTGGTTTCTTTGTGGGAGACAATAAGCAGAGTGGGAAATCGATTTAGATTTGATAAACCTAACAATAACCAACCCTTGTCCCTTGTCAGGAAAACATAAACATGGGTCTTTTAAGGTGTTAATACAAAAAAACAATGTTGTGTTTTTCTGGCAAGGACAGCCTTGTATCAGAAGAGACACATGGTTGTCCTCACCCTCCTCAGACCAACAGTGGGAGTTAGGACTACAGTACAGTATAGCCTCAACAAGGGGGAAAATGGCTGCAGTCCATTCAGGTGTGTGACTGCCAGGGTCCTGATATGTTTCATGCTGACTCACTGCTGTAGCCCACTGGCACACTTTTAATGGAAGAGTGCCATCATTGGTGTTTTTAGTTGCACCTGCTGTAACAATTCAATATGTCTGCTGAGCTGTTACCTCTGTCATCAGGCTTTCTTAACTTTTTTTTACCTTCTACAGGAAAAAGAAAAGAGCCGTTAAAATGATGGTCACCATTGTTCTGCTGTTCACCATTTGCTGGGCCCCGTTCCACACAGTCCACATGCTGTTTGAGTACTGTAAGTATTGCTGGAGTCTATATGAATTTTATTGTGAAGTGAAATTAGGAACTATTTCTTGATGTAGATTAAGTGCATGTATTTATTTAAAATCTCTGTCTGAGTTGTGACCTCCGTCTGTGTGTAATTTTCCAGATGACCTGGAGAAGAAATATGACGGAGTCACACTTAACATGATCATCGCCATTGTTCAGGCCATCGGGTTCTTCAACAGCTTCAACAATCCTATCGTGTATGCCTTCATGAATGAGAACTTCAATAAGAGCTGTGTCTCCACCCTCTCCCACTGCATCCGCAAACCTAACCAGCAGGGCGGCGCTGTGGTGGGGCCCAGACTGAGTGTGCAGTTTGTCAAACCCCAAAGTAGAGAAGCCTTCCTGGAATCAGATGAAGGCAACAGCTCGAAGCAGCACTCCGCAGAGAAAGGCCCTTCAAGTTCCACACAAGGAGAGAGCACACTGGAAATAATAGGAGAAAAAATCTCCACCATTCAAACAGAGCTCCCTGCAAACAGCTCCTCTCAAGTCAAATGAGAAGGAACCGGCTCAAAGTTCAGGTGTTTAGCTGTTGAAGTCGACCCTCCTGTTTGCTGTCAATCACAGGCACTTGACACTATACCAACTGCAGGTGCATCAGATGTGATTTCAAGTCTCACAGTTGTGGTTCAAAGAGTTAAAAAGCCACACAGCTTGAAAACATATCTCTGCTGTGTCAGAAGAGAGAGTGTTTTTTTTCATTCTGGTCAGGAAATTACAGAATCCCAAAAAGAGGCAGTTTTGCTATAAAGACTGCCCTGGGAGTGATCTGGCCCAGAGGAGATGTCTCTGAAATCTGCAGGACATACAGCCTCTGTCAGTGAATGATGTGTCATCTGGAACTGTGTCCAGTGGCATCCCAAATGAGCACAAACTGTTACCACCGCGGTAACACTGACTTTACAGAGCCACGATTTGAGCAGCAAAGGATGACCAAGGATGATGCCTCGGCTTTTATTGCACTGGCAAATTTGCACGAGTTCTAGTCATCTATTCAACATGAAACCCAGTTCAGTTCACGTTAATTCAATTGCAAACCTTTCTCTTTTGCTGTTAAGCCTCTTCAACATTTTGTATTGCTTTTGAAATCGTTTGGAGATTAGAGATCACCATTTCATAAAACACTTTTCTTTCAGCTGGAACAGACGGCCCTGCAAACACAGCCTTTGTACCATTTTTAAAAGGTAAAGGTTGAAATAGACACATAACACATTCCTGAGTTAAATGTACTCACAGCGGTGCTCCTAAGTCTTAGATCAAACCTGATGACATACAAAACACTCATCATTCACTCTTTTGAATTATTCCCATGTGCACCAAACTAGTGAAGGCTTTTGATGTTATGTGACACATTTTGAAATGACTCTGGTTCATTCAGTCATTTAATCATGACAAGATTAATCACAACATCTTTATTATTACACTATAGTAAAAAAGTAACCATTTCACAGAAGTAACAAAAAGCATAAATCAGATGCATTGAAGGGAACTGTGGGCTCCAGCGTCACACAAACACACACACACACAGGACAAAATTGGTTTCAGTGTTAATGTGTGCTTAATGGTGTTGTGGAATATTTTTGTAAAGTTGATGTCTAAATCCGACTTAAGTGAACGTTATCATTTTGGTGTATATTTAACGTGAGTTACACGTTTTGTAATATGTTTGGTAATGACAGCTTGGCTTTTATACATGGTTCTGTGCAGATCATTTAAAGATGTTAATTTCATCAAATCATCATTCATTTAAAATACATTTCTTTCTTTCTTTGTCGTTTTAAAAAAAAAATGCAGATCAGAGTACCAGTAGGCTCTATTCTCATCTTGTGTCACACAAGTATTGTCGTTGGACTGTGTTTCTTAAAGATTGTGCTCTTTCTCACATGCAAGAACAGGATTTTGCAGCAAAGGAGGTTGTAATCCTGTTTGGATGTATATCACATTTTACATTGTATAAAACTACAGATTATAACTTGTGTCTTTGTTTTGAGCATACTGTACATTGGGTTAGATTTAAGTTTAATTTAAGAATAAACTGATGTTAGCTCTGTGAGGGACCTAAGCACTGCAATATACCCAAATTCCAAATAATGAAAGTTATAAAATAAAATGATAAAAATATATATATAACTGCGGTGAAAAAAAAGACGCCCCTGCTCTCCCCCCAAAAATCAGACCCCTTCAGCAAAAAGAAAAAATACATAATCTTCGCTCAATTCCGATCCCCCTTCCCACTAATATTTTCCATACAGTTCCTTAGAAATTACAGACTCATTCACTCAGGTAAACTCATTTTTGAGTTAGATAAAAACTCTGGAAGGGTTACAATTTAATTTGAAACAGATTTAAATCTGTGTGTTTAATAATTGATGGCTGAATTTTTTTTTTGCTGCTGTAAACTCTTAAAATTAATTGTGATAATTATTGTCAGATTGCACAAAACTGTCCTACAGAATATTTTATAGTTAAGTTATAATTAAGAAAATGTTTCTTGGCTAAAAGAAATCAAAAAGAACATTTGGTTGGTACATCAGCTGTGGGGCACGATGTGTATTCAGTAACAGATAACTGTAGTTTGGCAAAGCTGATACTGACTATTCCAGTTACAGAACTGACAATGAACCAAATGCCGTACATAAAGTTCAGCTACTGCACTGGACAAATGCTGTGTTAGTATCTGAGAGTAATTAATGAAAAATCAGATGCTGTCAGACAATCAAATATCTGCAGCTGTTAAACACTCAATAATAAACAAATACGTATGTACTACAGTACAGTAATACATACGTATTACAGTATTGTAAGTATGAGATTTTAAAGAACTACTCCACCTAAAATCTATCTTTTGAATAACAAATACTCACCTCCTGTGAGCTTGAAATGTGGCTCTGGCTCTCTGCAGTTACAATGGATTCCAGTGGTGACCCAGAATTATAGCAAAAAATAAATAAATAGTCTTCTCAAACCACTACTATAATTGGCCATAGGGGACACTACAATAAATGTTTACATTTCAGCCTGAAACCATCTGAAGTTCAAAGCTGGACTTCCAAAAGATCAGGGAATCAGACCCACATAGTCTGCCACAGTCAAAACAAATATCACAAAGTCACACAATGTTGTAATGTAAAATTTAGAATGCAGTCTTTGGCAAAGGTTGTGACAGTATCTGAGGTCAGGTTGAAAAAGTGCAGGTTTTTAGTATGTGTGAGTATGTGTGTTCACACCAGAAAAGTAACTAAGCAAAGTATACTGTATACTATACAGACTGTATGAATACTAAATAAAGTCAATTTTTGAGTGTGCTGTTGATGGACATTATTCTCACACAGTGCAATGCTCAATGGACATAGAGGAGCTTCTCAGTTTGAAAAAAATTAAACACAATGGGGCGGTGGTGAAATAGCTCCACATTAATGCTACTTAGCAAATGTTATGTGTTAGCATGCTAACATTTGCTAAGTAGCATTTTACACAAAGAACAGTTGAGGCTGATGCGAATGCCAGTAGTTTTGCAAGTATTTGGTCATAAACCCAAGTATCGGACAGATTGAAATCTTGACGGTGGCGCTCGATGAAAAGGGATCACCAAAACTGTTACAATTCATCCTGTAGGGGACATGAAGGTGCACCTAACTAAAACGTTCATCATACAAAATTTCACGATAATCCATACCATAGATATTGGCCAACAGGGTGCGCTACAGTAAACAAGTCTGGTCTTCGATCCTTGAATCACTGCAGGTACTGAAGAAAATGACTTGCTTTTCTGGGTCATTTATTTTTATTACATTATATACATTATAACATTATTATATGAATAGGCTTCATACAGGATGGAAAACTTCAACCTCAATGAACGGCTGCTGATCTGAATCTTGATTCAAAACAAACAGTTTTCAGAAAAGACAAATTGAACTTCATTCCTGAACTGGGTTTTGCAGTGTGAATGAGAAAAAGTATTTTTTGGAAAATCAAAGCTGCATTGGTAAGAAACAATCAGTTCATATTGTAATGCAAAAATAAGTGCCAAACCAGAAGAGATCAAGTCTGCCTCATCATTAAGAGGTAATCTTACTCAAGTCTGCTGCACAGTATTTAATATAACTGGGTTATGTTCTACATACAAAACACTGCCAAAAGCTTAGAATTCAGTGCCATTACACTGAGGGAACATAATATCATAATCACATCTTAATAACAGAGGAAACACACTGTTTTACAAACAAGTAAAAGGCTAGAAAAGCAGAAAAGAAAAAGTGTTTCAAGCAAGTTTTCTGTATTCTCCTCACAGTTTACCAGATTTAAACTGAAATAATAAGCAACTCCACTATCTCTTCCGTGCTAACACACTTGCTTTGTAAAATAAAATGCAGCATTCTCAGTCTGTGGCATCAGCAACAATTTCACGGCAAAAAAGAAGACACAATCCTATTTTCTTTTAGATCCCCAAAAAGGAAATTATCTGACACTTTGGCAGGCACTTATGTATTTGCTGAAGATAATCTTAAGATGTCTATTGACAGCAGGCTGTGGAAAAAAATGAACTTCAAACATCCCGTCTGTTTCTTTCCTCGATGCTATGTGATCAGAGGTATATGGAAGTCTGCGCTGTCAAAGAGGAGAGGCCTTTTGACTGGAGAGGGATCCTTGTCCGCCTTGTGTAGGAGTTTAAACAGTCCTGTTCCGATATTCATTGGAATCCCCATAATGATGCACTCTGACACACCTGAAACAGGAACACAGGAAATGTTAAGACCCAATTAAGTTTCAAAGAGTAAAGTTCACTTTCATTATAGTCAGTTTACCACAGACAGAGTCCTTTTGTCCGAAGTAAGCGGCGTCGAAGAGATGATCAGCTGTTTTCTCAAAGGAGGCCAGCATGAGGACACTCTCTTTCATTTTGGCTAAACCGAACCTGGTGATTCCCAGAATCTCCCCCTTTATGGACAGAAGAGAGTATGCACACAGCTGAGATTACTTCTAACTAACACTATAAAGACATGTATCAAGATTTCTACTGGTCATACCTTGTAGGACATGAGATCTGCTAGAAGCATGACGTGACGCCGGTCAATGCTCATTCCATGGTTCACCATGGTGTACTGAATCTCATTGATGATGGTGGATCTAGCAGCCTCAATACCCAACGTCCTCTCAACCTAGAAAACACACAGAAAAGCTTGTAATAATCAAACACCAGCCTGATGCAGAGTCAAATCAATCACACTGCATCAGTTCAAGTAAAGGTAATTCTATATTCTACTGTAAAGATTCGAGATTAGCTTGTAATTATTTAGATCATATAGAGATGGGATAGATTTCAAAATGCACACTGAGCCACCAGTTCCACCCACCATTTTTAACACTCAGGAGTGGATGTAGTTGAAAATGCAGGTCTCACTTTGCAATGATGAAGATAAAAATCGACTTTCAACCTTCACAGACTTAACACAGCAGAAGCAATAATTTTCTGCCGCCTCTCTCTCTCTGTCTCGCTGAGGAAATTAGCCACTTACACAAAGCGTGTCTCATGGACAAATCCTTCTGTTGTCAGACGACAGCACTAGTATAGAACAGTGGGTTGATTTGAGGGTAGGTTGGACTTGGTGACGCATCCCAGCAAATACCCACTATTGACTGCTTTTGACCGACTATGAAATTATTTTCATATTTGTTCTGACATCTGACAGAACAAGAGACAAATGTCAATGAGCGTGTGAAACACAAATCAGAGGGAATCAGACGCAGGGAAGTCAGGCCAAGTTATTCAAGACTGTCTCCTCATTTCTCAACAGATAATGACAGGCACAATTTTGGTGTTTGAAAACCAAAAGAGGAGGCAGGTTGTTTCCATGTGAACTTTCAGAAAACGATATACAAGTGTGGACAAAACTTGGTTGACATGTAAAGAGACAGACTGATGAGTGTGGTTAAAGGCGCATTTCGGAACAAACCGGTCAGAGGTGAAACAGGCCTGAAACCTTTAACCACAGGGGGCAGCAAAACACTGCTTTTCAGCCTGGTGTTAGGTTACTCTTTAAGATGTGACAAGTATGTGTTCCCACATCATTTATTACCCAAAAAGCACTTAAAAAAAAGGTCTGAGTTAGCATGCCGCTATCCCTTGCACCAGTTCAATGAAAGGAGGTTCAATAAGCATTACATCTTAATGCAGTTAGGATTTACTATAGGTCTGTTGTATTACACTAATATAGCTAGATGTACTTAGTAAACTGTAGAAACAAGAACGATACACCTGCATGACTAGCAAGTACATATGTTTACATAATCCCTTATTCTTTATCAAATCAGCCAACTATTGAAAATATAACATAATAAAAAGTAGGCTACTCCTTGAACTGAACCCGACTCAAATTGCCTTGGCCTACATTTTATTTATTGGTTTAAGGTGTCAGTGTGATCCACGCAGAGCGGAACAGCCTGCAGAACACAATCTGTCATGGGTATCTGTTCAGTCTCAGAATTCCTGTGACAGATGTAGGGCAGATGTGGAACGAAAATAAGGACGCATGCAGGGCTCTATTCCAAGCTGCAGCGCCACTGGCTTTAAATCTCTCTTGACTGATACCTCATACGTATTGTTTGAAGTGGTCCCGCTTCCATTCACTCCGTGTGTTGCCATGACAGCTCTCAGGTTGTCCCCCTCCACCAGGAGTTTGTACTTGTTCTTGCCGCTCTGTTCGTCAATGTGAATGACAGCTCGGGCAACCTCAGGTATACCTTGGACCACCACCTTCCAAGTGAGAAATGAGAACAATGTCAACAGTTAAGAAAAGAAACTAGCACAGGGCTCCAGGTTTAACTCAGGGCACTAATTTAGGAGTACCACTTTAGAAATGGACAACTTTCTAAAATGCAATTAGCAATTCCTCTAATTATTAATTTAATCCGTTGACTAGTTTTTCAATTAATCTATTAATCACTTCACCAATAAAATCTCAAGGAAAGGAAAAATGCTCATTACAGGTGCCCAGAGGCCAGGTGACCTCCTTAAAGTTGCACTAATTAAAACAACATTTTTATATTAACAGATAATCAATTGACGACATGTAATGTGAAAGGTGTCACTCATAGTGACAAATCCACAGAGAATAATTACCCAACTCTGCAGTTCCCCTTAGCTATGTAGCGTTTTAGCATCTTTTAGCTGTTTTGGTTTTACGGCCGACAACTTTACTGTTTAGTTCAGTCTCTCTGCTCTCATCAAGTCCAACAGACAAAGTTAGTGACTAGCTGGTGAACTTAGTGGAGCATTTAGCAACTGAAGAGCCACATATTTTCTCAGGAGTTGGTGGAGACCAAAACAGAGCTAAAAGAAAGAGTGAACAGTGGACTTGCATTCGCCAGATGGCCAAAAACACTCATTTGTTCCGTCTCTGCTGAATATGTAAATAGCCGATTTGCTAGCACATTCAACTCTGCTAGCAAACAACTCTATAAGGTGATAATATGTCAGTGTTTACAGCTTCTTCCGCTTCCCCCAAGTGGCCAAAAAAATCAATTCATGTGTTAAATGCCTTGTTTTGTCCGTCCAAAACCATTCTTTTTTTTTTTTTTGGATAAAAACTGAGAAAAGCAGCACACATCAGATTCTCACCTTAGGCAGTTCCTCTTTTAATGACTGCAGCACGTAGTACATGGAGCTTTTGCTGTTCTCTCGTGGAGATACACACACCACCGCCTCGCCGTGCACAGCTATGTCTCCTGGTTTCACTCGTAGTTTAGACATGCAGATGGAGTAACGCACCGTTTCTGCATTTACCTGAAAGGCAAAAAAGAAATCAGAGGCAAAGCTACCATTGTTATTCTTACCACAGAATGCAAAGGTACTAATCTATAATGTAGCACTTCTACAGCCAATCAACTGTGAGAGCAATGGAGAATAATCTTCAGAAGACTTCAGGGCTTCATCAATGAAAAGTTATTTAAACTCCAAAATGAAGGATGAGGGCCAGGGACGCCTATTCTACATCTGGCCCAAATGCTTTGAAGATTAATTTGTAACCATGACAACCAGGTCATAAACATGTCTTCTCTTTCACTCTAGACTTCAAATGACATTTCTTTTTAATCCTACAGTAAAGCAAGACTATGTAAAAAGTAAGGATTAAACACACAAGACATGGCGTTTTAATTAGTGAGCTTCAGAGGTGCTGGTAGGCGGACTCTTTTTACATTCAGAGAGAGCCAGGCTAGCTGTTTCCCTATTTCCAGTCTTTGTGCTAAGCTAAACTAACCAGCTGCTGGTGGTAGCGTCATATTTACCGTACAGGCATGAGAGTGGTATCACTCTTCTCATTTGAGTCTGGGCAAGAAAGCGACTGAGCCCATTTCCCAAAATGTCCCAAATCACCATTAGGTGACCAGATGGAGAGTGAGTAGAATGGGACCACAAGCAGGAACATGTCTCCTGGTCAAATGTTTACGTCTTATTTTACTTTTTTGATAATGCTATTCAAATGTTTATCTGTGACATGCTAAAATGTAGTTTAACAGTAGCACAAGTAGATAAGAGTCATAAAGTCAGAAAACGGACTCAGTAATGTCAGTTTCACAGCAATATCTATGTTAAGTTTAAGATCAGCTAACATTAACTACAGTTAGCTACTGGTCAAACTAGACCTAGCGAGTCCGTAGCAGCAAAGTTTATTGAATTTAGCAAGAATGCGTTTTATTTCTTATGAATTCAACTTCTCATTTGTAAGAGAATTTCCAGTTTCAAAAGTTACATAGTTTATTTTTAAAGGATTATTCTGGTTTATTATAATTTCCTAAATGAATACTATTTTTCATCGTTTTGGCCATCAATCCTATTGATAATAACAACATAGTACTTAACATAGTTAATTGCTGAAAAGAAGTCTGGGGCAGTCAGTTGTGGCGATGTCTCCATGTTCCCAGATCTCAGCAATCACTTTGGTTAATACCATGTTATCATAACTGATAGAAATGATGGCCAAAACTCAGAAAATAAGACCTAAGTTGTAACAAACCGGAATTAATCTTCAATCAATGTAGGTGTGAAAGAGGGAATACATTTGAAATATTCACACACTGAGTAAAAATAAAAAAGCAGTGGTACCTCCAGTCGCAGCAGCCTTATTCTCTCCAGTGACAATTTCACCAGGATGAAACAGTCATCTGGTAGAAAAACCTCCTCTATGTACTCAGAAATCTGTAGAGGACAGCAAGAGACCTTGGCTTATTACAGCTCAGTTATTACTTCCTGTTGTTCATGTTGACCACAGCGCCTCTCTTGGAACTACTGGTGTCCTTTGGTCAATTCCTTCTATTTAATGGCATTGATTTATTGATAAAGGGGGAAAAAAGAAGTGAGTAAAAATATGCTGCACATAGAAATACCTCTCCTAGAAGAGTTTTCTCGATCCTCCCCTTCACCAGCCTGGCAAAGTCAGCGTCGTCTTCCACATCCAAATGAGCAGTGATTATAGGGGTGCTGAGTGATGAATAGAGGACTTTCAATTTCATTATTCAAAACAAGTTAGGGATGCATTCATTACTGTGACACAAAGAGAATTTCTGCTCAACGCACTAATTCAGTGTCTAAGCCATGGACTTTAATCTCTTTAAAAAAGACAGCAGTGATGTCTGGAAGCAAAGGTCAAACAGAAGAATTTCTTCCATTCAGTGGTCATAAATTAGTTCTTGTTGAAGTCGTGTTGTTCCATCTGACAGCAATAATTTCCAGAGACATCGAGATAAAGCCTGTTCTCACCTTTGATGGATGAAACATAAAGGGGGAACATAAAGGAACGTCTCTATAATTATATATCATACCTGATATTCTTGGAGGCATTGATGATCTCTTTGATGCGAGGCACCCCCAGAGTGATGTTCATGGATGCTACACCAGCAAAGTGGAAAGTCTTCAGTGTCATCTGAGTACCAGGCTCTCCGATGCTCTGGGCACACAGGGCTCCAACTGCTGAGCCTGGCTCCATCTGAGCTCTGTTCGAGTTAACACATGATAAGAGACCGTCTCGGAGCTGACTCAACCTTCACTAAACTGACAATTAAGGGAAACTTGGCATTTATTTTCAAAAAGTATTATCATCTCAACAGCCTTTAGATAAGTGTGCATGTGGGAACAAAACAAGCCAATCACTAGATTGGGGAGAGAAAAATACTACTGCTCCTACAGCACTATCTGCAAGAAGCATTAACAAAGCATAATATGGGCTCTTTATCCTAAGCCTATTTGTGGGCTTTAATTGAATTTTTAAAAGTGGCTTAAAATAAGATTTTTGTGAAAGTAAAAATGTGGATTTAAAAATACCATTTCCAGTGCCAACACAGTTTAAAAGATTGTTTTTAGGCATGCTATTGGCATGGCTCCTGGGATAGCAATGGCAGTCTATCAGTCTCTCAACAACTATTGGCCGGACTGGCATAAAATTTAATACAGATATCCATGATTCCCAGAGGAACCATTAGACTGCTACTATCCACGTACTAAACGTGCGACAACACAATAGCGAGAGCAGGAGGAAAAAGTTAGCAATATGACACAATTAATATAGTATGTTTTGCTAACTAGTATCAGGAACATTGTTTATTGTCCCAGACTAGATAATCAGACTTTGAAGACAAACGGTATTGCAGCAACATCAACTTCATTGATCTGTCTGTTCTCTGCTGGTGAAGAGGTGTACAATTCAGGGAACTTGGATACGTGTAAAATCAGCTCCTGTATCGTCCCGCTCACTGTGGTTGCCATGGTCACACGGCGAGCGGTGGCGCCAAGTTAAAAAAGTTGGACCATCATTAACTCAGACAGCAGCAGCAAAGCCCACATTATGAAGCGACTGGCCGGGTGTATGGAGGTGAGAAAGTAAGCAGGATTTGAACTCTCAAGCTCTATTTTTTTTTATTCTTTACTCAAATATTTCTGCCACTTTTTGTGTTTACAAACAAGTGCAACACTATGAACACCTTCCAGGAGAGACTGACTGAAGATGTGTGTTGTTATCCTCATATTGAAACCATTATTGCTCCTCGCCCCTCTCTATCACGGGCAGCTTTTCACCCCACCTTCTAGTGTGACCGTTCGAAACAGATTTGCCTTCCAATGTGGTCGGACAACACAGTTCATACAAACTAGTTCTTTTTCACCAGAACCCTACCTTTAGTCTTGTTTTCATTTGAGTTTTCTCCCCATTTTTTCTCTTAACTTTCTTTTACCAGAGGCACACTTTGAATTACTTACGTCACAAGAGAATGGTGTGTACTGTTAACAGCATTAATCAGTGTCTTCTTGCAGCAAAACACACAACTTTTGGGTGCGTGGGGACATAAAACCAATCTGAAAGTTGGCTTAAACTAATCTATTTCTTTTAAAAACTACTGTCTTGCTGAAACTGGGTAACAAACAAAACCAATGAGCCTTAGAATAAAATGACTTTTTACCTCATGTACTTGTCTCTGCATGTTTCAAGGAACTTCTCCAGCTGGGTGGGGGTTATGCGGTCCAGCTGATAGAGAACTTTTGGCTGCAATACAAAGTAGAGAGACAAGCAATTTAGCTTCAGATGTAGCCGAGCTTAAGTATATTGCTGCACTGAGCACATTAATCCATGGTGTGTGGTGCCTACCTCGCTGGTGCCATTGTCATTGATGCCGTACTTGTCTCTAGTCTTCTTGATCCTTTCTGAGATGCTTTTAATAAATTTCTTTATCTCCTACAGGTGAGGGAAGAGAATTCAACACTTTCAGAGGCCAAAAGGCTCATTAATATCTTTCAGAACGAACAATGAAGCGTGGTATGCTGATTGACATATGACACACTGTCATGCAGTTGTTAGATATTACAGTAAAACAGTTAAGGTGTGGAGAATGCAACCTCCCAGTAAATCGCATTGAGCAATCTCTTAAAAAAAAAAAAACATCAACAGTGCTTCAAAGCGAGCATACGGGGCTGTAGTATTTTTATAAGAGCAACAATGGGATTATTAAATAAATTCTTATTATATTCCAACTCTTGCTGACACACCATTCTCGGTTCAGTTAAACCACAATCCAGCATGCTGTCACTATACCTCCAGGTACTTCTCTGAGCCCGTGTCAGTTAACTCCTTCACAAAAGGGGGGAAAGGTTCACATGTATTACTGCCAGCACACTGATTAACTGTATGTAACTGGCTTTGAGTTCATATAATGAGAGTGTTTCTCTGTACTGTAATAACTACATACAAGACCGTTTTTCTAAAGGAGGCCTAATTACCTTTTATATTAATTGCCATGTTATTTCACATTATAGCATACTGTTAAAAGCCAATAAAGAAACTGAGTGAAAGGATGCACTTCAAATCACGTTTTCTTGTGTACTTGGTATGCACTAGCGTTGCATCACCACCACAGAGGTTGTAATGATTTTCTCTCTGCACCATTAACCAGACTGTTACTGCATTGCATTTGTTTTTCAAATTCACTTTTTTTAACCAAAAACAAAAAAATTTGAATAGCACATACCATAAGTTGACTGTTGCAGAACTATTAACATGCACCTAACTTTCAAAAGCTTAATAAAAGTTTTCAGTTTTCTACCCTAGCACAAAACAGGTAAGATTTACTCAGAAATATAGGTGGACATGTGGGCATTTTGCTAGAACTTTGATTTTTCAGGTGAGCTTATTTATGGTGTATCCATCTGTTGTATTTGTTTTCTGCAGCAGGATAGGCAACATTTCATGGCATGGACAAACTGTTGTTTATCAACAAGAAATGCTTAAAATCATCGAGAACGGAAGAGAAAATCATTTATTCTTGGTTAAAAAAAACATATTAAATTGTACACTAATGGTTCTGATTAATCTCAAACATGTTCTGTATTTTAAAGGATAAGGCTGGCAACAATGGCAAAACCAACAACAAATTCATCCTACTGACAAGTATTGTCTGTGTAGCCAAAGCTACCCAAAAAGGAGCCCAAAGCGTTGCACTGGGTGACATGTTCCTTTATTAAGGTGAACAAGAGCACTGTAGTTTATTTTGAGTCAGTCCTCACATAAATACTCACTAGTGCACCAAATGTGTATCGTTGCAGGAAAATAGTCCTATTTACTCCAGTTTGAGTAAAGTTTGTCCAGCTGTAGAAAATTAGAAAATTACTGAGCCTTACTCAGTGGGCCCTAATAGAGTGGGTAAGGATGTTAAAATATCCTTCTGGAAATCTTTGGAAATCTTTCCACACCGAATACTCAAAACTGAGAGATTGTTCAACATTGATAAAGGTTTTGTGCTCTTAAGAGTGCTTTATAGTTTAGAAAATTGTTTTCTGCTCATCAGCTACACTACACATCTAAGCATGAACCACGTCACGTTGGGAAGTCAGTATCTATAATTTAAAAGTACACAGAAATGCCTTTTGCTACCTTGTAACATACTTTCATTAGGCACACTGTCTCTACAACCACCATATACACAACAGAAATAAAAGGGAACAAAATCAGAAGTTCAGACCACTCCTGATGAAGTGCTTTTCTCAATAAAACAAATAGACAAAAGACAAAATATACTTTGATAGGCAGTGTTGTACTGCAGTGAGGTTACCTCCAAGAAGCTGTCTCTGCAGCACAAGAAGTCAGCTCTCTTCATGATGGCATCCGCAGTGAGGACCAGCTCATTTTGACTGAGTGCAGGCTCATCTGGACATGTGTAGACTGCCTGGGGTGGGGAAGGAGAGGCTCAAAATGAGAAAATTGGGATCCAACACAGCAGGGGCACTCACTCTCAGGTCAACAGCTCCTCATTCAAGGGTTAACTGCTCCTGATAGCTGGTTCTGAAAGCATCTGAAACTACTTCAATCTGAACACAAAAGGGAAATTATCTATTGACTGGAACAGAAACATTTATCTCATTATATTCATTCTGATCTCTATTTACTGGCCAGTGCTTTTGTTAACATATAAATCACTACATTTGCTTGCACCAACACATGTAATCAGAGGACAGGCAGAAACAATCATACACATAACAACAATAACTGCTGTTGTTTTACTATGATCAATTTCTCCTCTATTATTCTTTTATCGTCTTTTATTTAATTTGTAAAAACGCCTTGAACCGCCATTGTGTATGAAATGTGCCATATATATATAAAAATATCTTGGTTTCCCCGGAGAGCTCACCATCTCTGGGAATCAATCTTCTCTTGCAAACATACTTCGGCTATTAATTACCACACTCACTGCGGTAAAGACAGGTGGCATTTCACACTGATGGCAGACTGCCAATCACACTGTCATAACAGGAAAGTATGGAAAGACCTGGGGACTACAGTCAATCTAGTCTTGATTACAGTTATAAAAGGCCCTAGTCTTACTGTTGGCCTTACTGTAACCATATGCATTTGTGCTCAATTCACAAACATAACTGAGGAGGTTGTTTTGATTGAAAAAAAAAAAACCCCCAACAACACGTTTTCTGTGTTTAACCCTACATAATTGAACGTATATGTTGTTTTACTGCCATGTTCACAAATATGACTGATGTAAACCAACGTTGAACAGCACCAGAAAACATTAATAACTTAGTTTTAGTTAATGTCTACTGTTACTCCCAGTATTTCATGACTTCTATGTTAATTTTGGGAGTGATTAACCTCAAGTGGCTTTAATGCAACAACAAAGTTAACGATGTCAAAAATGCCCAATAGACTGCGTAAACAAGAGACAAGACCTGGAGGTGAATCTAAGCCATTCAAATAACCTAGAAATCTGAGAGCTCCTTTATGAACAGTGTTAACCAGAAAACCAATTCTAAACTACTGATCAAATCACTCAGCCAACAAGATCACTTTCCTGCAGAGAAAATCAATGTAAAACTTCCTCCAGTTGTATCCATTTACCTGGGGTCTCAAATGCTGCTTTGACAAAAAAAAAAAAAAAAAAAGACATTTCCAGCTATTCAGCTCCCATGTGTTTTTACATGAGGAGCTTCTCTGCTAATGAGATGTCTCCCTGGATGGCTGTAGGATTCTTGCAGTGGGAGAATATTCACACCTGTCTTTGTTCTCCCAGAGCACTGGCATATAACAGTATTATACACATTTAAAATGCTTCCCTTAGGCTACACTGAGCCAATGCTAAGAGACAGAGAAGCTTGGCTTTTTCAATGAATGTTCATTTTATTGTACAGGGCTGATGACACATCCGTCCTTTGTCTTGTTTTTGTGTCTGCTTGAGCCAGGACTTACTCCAGCAACGCACCATTTTCTTTCTTTTTTCCCCCCTATTAATTCCTGCTTGTCTTCCTGCCTAACCACCAGCTGGGCAGATTGATATTTGAAGATTTATTTATCCAGGCCAGGTTGGCTGAGACTGCATAAATTACACCTAGAGAGCGTTCTTCCTCTTGGAAGTGAACGGATGACCCTCTGGTCAGAAGCTACCTCTCCAACTTTTTATACCAAAAGCTATTAGTGTGTAGTGCACATTCATTCTCCATAAAAGTTGGGATATGGACATAGGAGACCAAGCAAAACAAAAATATAAGACAATTATTAGAATGAAATGTGACAAGAGGGGTTATGAAAGGGTTATGTGTCTAAGGGTGAAGATGAAAACTAAAAAAATAAATAACAGCAGGCAAAACGAAAGAAAATTGCAAGTCAAGCAGGTCCATAAACTGTCCGCTCCCAATTTAACTCACCCGGATGTTGTCTAGGACTCTCTTAAACTCCAGCGGCTCATCCTTTCCCTCCATGTCTGCAGGGTCCAGACCATCGCCGCCATAAATAAACTGGATGATGTCGCCGGTGGAGCTGCGTACTGTCAGGTCGTACTGCGAGCACAAATCCTCCAGGGACTTTACCAGCCGCCTCTGTTTAAACACAGGCAGAAACACAAAAAAATCTCATAGTGACATATTCAACAGACACATTAAAAAAATTACACTATCTGCACTGATGTAAAAGGGTACTCACAGTCCAGGTATACAGTATATCTGAAAATACTGTATGAGATGCAACCCTGATTAACTATATAACTATAAAAGTGCCAACTTATGTTGGCCAGTTATGAATGTCTATGTATCCATGTGTTATGAATGTACCTGCATGTATCCAGTCTCTGCAGTTTTCACAGCAGTGTCTACCAGACCCTCCCGGCCAGCCATGGTGTGGAAGAAAAACTCTGTGGGTGTCAGGCCAGAATAGAAGCTGTCGGCCACAAAGCCTTTAGCAGCAGGCAGCTGTTGAATCATTGTTGAGTCATTGTTAAGCAATTAAGCAGGCTTCTGAATTTTTTAGAAACATGTGAAATATAAGATATAAATAAGACACATATATATATTAGTTATATAACATAACTAATGTAATGTATTGATATTGATGTCAATTCACTTCAAAGACTCTGTAACCATGATGTGTCACACCCAATCACACATCAAAATGAAATTAATTCAATATAAACAGGAGACAATGGCTTTGTAGTATGTCATTGTCATTTGCAAGAGCACAAATAACAGCCACTACCTTAAACATTTACCATTTTATATGCCAACAAACACATTCAGAATACAATGTGTATTATCCCTTTGAGGAATATAGAGCAAATTAATTAAAATAAATATATTGGATCTTACTTTTGAGTGCTTTTCAAAGTGAGGCAAGGAGCGATTTTCAAAACCATCAGGCACTCGAGAGCCACTTATGGCCTGCTGGCCAACACAGGCAATCATCTGAGAGATATTGATGAAGGATCCTGTACAGATACAGAGGAGATGGATGAAAAGGTGAGACAGTACACAAACAAAATATGAATAATGAAAATACAACAAACAGAACACCCTTAAAGATTCCTAATTTAGCATCCATTTGAGCAGAAGAGCCCGAGGTGATTTTATTTGTTGTTTTAGATGCAAAATAGCTTCATAATTTATGTTTTTTATACTGAAAAATGTTTACTTGGATTTTATATCATCGTCAGACAAAACCAGGAATCTGAAGACATAACCTCGGGCTCAGGGAAATTGTGATCGACATTTTATATACAAAACAAAATTAATTAAAAAAATCTATTAATCAAATAACCAACAGAAAATAATGACTAAGACTCATGTGACAGCTACAAAGATGCAGTGTTATACAAGCCACTGAGTTGCATGGTTTTTCAAAGTTAGTTAGAAAACTAGTCATTTCATCTTGATGCTGTCACCTACCTCCTGCCTTTGTTCACTAAGTCTTTACAGGTTAAGAGGATAATCCTAAAATGACCATCTTTAGAGGTCCTGCTGTGTCCTCAGCATTCACAAAATATTATACTCAAAAACACTGCCAAGTTAAGATTTCATTATTAGTCGGGTTTGCTTTCGAGCTAACTTACCTTTGGAGCCGCAAAGAGCCATGATAAGAGGGCTATTGCTCTTGTCGAGCTCCCTGAGGCAGGCACTGCCAGCTCGGTCTCTGATGACGGACAGCTCTCTCAAGATGAGAGCCTATAGACAAACACAAAATAAAACAACCTTGGCGGCTGACAAACAAACCACACAGACAAAAAACTGTGTTCTTAAGCATGTTTGGAGATGCACGTTAATACGTGACCCCTTATGCAACATCTCTTCAATATGCATATAATGCATATAACATTTTTCTTCTCCTATATAGCAAAGCATAAATGCCACACAAAATCAAAACCAGGACATTAACCATTACATTTTTCTCCCACAGACTAATCGCTGGATTATTCATGTTTTGTACTCTCCAGCAACGCCACCATTTCTGCCGTTTCATCTAAGTTTGGATTGATAATGGTCGGCAATCATTCCTCTGACGAATGAAGGTAGTCTGTGAATGTTATTCCAAATTGGTTATGACATGGGAGAATTAAGGTACAACTATTGTCTGACATCAAAAGTTCTGTGAAGTATTTAAGCCCTTGTCTGCTGTACTTTTCAGAATAGAAAGAAGAACAGGAAACATAACTATGCATGGAGTCTGGTTTTAGACAGAGCATGAGGAATTCAAGGAAATGCATTCAAATGAAAATAACTTCATGAAGCACAGGCTTGTGGATTTTGATCCATGTCTTTTTCCAATTTTGAGGTTCATTGTTAGGTCAGCTAATAACAAAACAAGGTGAAAGTTTGCAGGTGAAAGGACATCTACAGATAACATATTTCAACAGGTAGCAGTTTCTGCCAGATCTCATGGACATATTTCTTGGCAAGAGCAGCACAGAACTTAAATGTAAAAAAGTGAAATCTCTTACATATATTGCATTGTTATTAGTGAGATGTTGCCTTAGCAGCGGAGGCTTGTTTACTTCTGCCTACAATTTAGTTAGATTAATAACATTAATCTATATACTTCTGAGATATAGCCAGTGTGTAGCCTACTATTGGTCTACTCAAGATAAGAGCCTGACCCATTTGGGATTTTTTTTTCAGGCTATTGCCAATGCCAATAAAGATATTTGAGAGTTTAAAAACTCATCGACGACACATCGGCCGATATTCGTTTTTTATATGAACACATACCAGACACAACATTTCTGATGCATAAAGCTGTCATTGCTTTCTGGTAGACAAACCATGTAATGTCTACCAAAGACCTACTGTCTTGCTGGCATTTCTAATATCAGCCAGCCTGTTCTTTTAGCGCCACAGCTCTGCTCAGCTGCTAAAAGTAAATTAGGAAGACCACCAACTAATTAATATCCATTTCATTTTGAAGATCATTTACTGGTTCTTCAACTAAATGACTACTTCTAATGCACATCCTCTTGAATTTTCAATGGATGCCAGAGCCATTGTTTCACCAATGATGAGTCAACCCTGGTGTAAATTTTCACCAAGTGCCATGGGGTGGGAAGTTGAAAATAAAGGTATTAAATGAAAGAGCTTGTAAGTGGTATGGTGTGCATATGGCTGATTAAATGAGGTGTAGCAGTGAGGATGCAGATGACGCACGTAAATCCACATGGATGCCAATGTTTTTCCATGTATGAATATGTACTGTCACACCTACCTCCAGAGTCTCCTCTGCCGTGCAGCCAGGCTGCTGCTGCAACTTGCCCGTCTGTAGAGCTTCGATGTATTCGTCACACTTTTTGTAACCGTCATCCAGTAGGTCATGCTTGGCCTTCAGCAGGCCCTGGCCAGGTGTCACGTCACCAATGCCAATAGAAAAGCCCCGGTTGGCTGGAAGTTGGGGGTTCAAAAAACTTAACTGAAGTTAAAAACAAAATCTCTATAGATTATCCAGTTTGTAGAATTGCTTACTGTTGAGTATTTAAAATACTATGTACGAAACTACTTCAGAAAGTGACTAATTCTATAATAATTCTCTAGATCTATTTGGCTGAGATTGACAGATATCTCAGGTTGGTAAAACTCTGGAGACCACCTACAGAGATACACCGGAGCGAGTCTTGCCAGGCGGGACATGGCATTAGCAGCCTCCAGCTGTCCCCAGTCTCTCAGCAGAATGTAGAAGATATTGTTCTTGGAGCCAGATCCCAAGGTGCCCTTGTCCATGCTACCGCACATCAGCTCACTGTTGTGGATCACCACGACTGGGAATGTGACAAGAATTGATGTGATTAGGTCCCAGAATAGAAACACAGTCGAGGTGAATAAAACACGCACCTTAAGACAACTGGTGCTATTTGAGGGGGTTGGTGAAGGCCGAAAGACATTAAGCTTGGAGGGAAAATAATCATGGATGGAATTTGTTTGGAAAAAGGTATTTTAAATTATAATTTCAGTAAATTCAATGATTAAATTAATAAAAAATATGTTGGCCCCCTTCAAAAAGGCAGGCAAGGCAGTTTTATAGTCTCAATCAATCAATCAATCAATAAAAGGTTATAATAACATTAAACTTCATGTCTTCAAATCGTTTCATTTGGTGTGGACATTTTTATTGAAGAAACTCACACGAGTCGTTGTAACAGAGATCTTCTCCCTTGCCACAGTACTGTTTGCCCTTGGTCCGCAGGTTCGCCTTGACTGGACATTCCTTACTCGGCTTCAGAATCATGCTGAAGATCTGTTTGCCCGTCCACAGAGCCATGGGCTGATGGACACACAGCAAGATGTTAGAAGCAGCTCACAAACATAAAGCTATGCAACAAGCTCACCAGAGTAGGGTACCTTCATTATAGCTGGGCGGGGGAGAGAGACCCTGACTTTTTCATCTTTTCCCACAAGGATTGATGCCACTATCTGACAGGCTTTTGATCTGTCAAAGAAGGTGTCCTTTAGCGTCAAGAGGTAGGCTCCTAGAAAGTAGAAATAAACCATAAAGTTAATGGAAATGAAATACAGCAGGTTTTTAGAATATGTATGAATACCTATGGATTATTCAAATATTTTATGATGTTTTGTGTTATTTAAGCACAAAATGAACATTTTCTTATACTGTCAGTGACCTTTTCTCCACATTATACATCATACACTTTGGCACATGCAAGTGCTGGAAATTACAGTTTTCCCCTTTGTCAATGGTAAACAATTCTCTGCCTGTGACTCAAAGCACCAGGAGCCTCACATCATGTAAAAACAGAGCACTGGGATTAGCTGCCACACGTCACGGCACCGACCTGTCAGAAAATCCTGAATAGCAGCAATCAGAGGTTCGCCATTTCTTGGAGTGACAAGATTAGCTTTTGTCTGGAAGAAAAGATAATAATTTGTGTCAAACTGCAGTCACTTTCCTATGAAGAATACAGTTCCCGGAGACAGCTTTTCATTGTTGAATGTCAACACGGATAAGCGTGTGAAGACTGTATAGACGACATGTGTTGTGATAATACATACCCCCATCAGGATGAGGGCCTCAGCTTTGGCTTCTTCAGTCTGAGGTAGATGAAGATTCATTTCGTCACCGTCAAAGTCGGCGTTGTACGGGGTGCAAACGCACTCATTGAACCGAAACGTCCTGTGAGGTTTGACTCTGGCCTACGAGTTTGGGATCAGTAAAAAATTAATGTCACATACAAAGAAGCAACTAAACAAAGACTTAGTACATGATCAGAATTAAAACAGTATTAAAAAATTGTAAACTTGGGAAGGTGTTATGTTCACAAGTGTATTCCAACTTTGGAACATTTAGTTTGGTTTACTGCGATGGATGAAAGCAGTTTTACATGCAAATAATAACTTTAATTATCTGTTTTGTTCCGATATTTCACAGATTTCTGTCAAGCACTTGTGCCTAAGTGTACAACATATAATTATTTTTGTTCAGTAGATAATTCAATTTATTTTGGGAGCATAAAAGTGCTACAGATTCTACTTCTGCTTTGGGTTTTTCAGATAAAAGCAGTGACTTTTGGACACTGAGCCTGAACATTGCTTTTGCAAGCAAACAGTTCATTAAGAATAATAATGAGATGTGAACCAACAACAAAAAACATGCAAAACCAAAGCAATTTTAGGCAGAAGAGGAGAGCGTTAACAACATGGTTTGGAGGCAGAGTGAATAAGATTTGTCAGTCTGCACATACAGTCACCGCAACACACTTCTAGTGGGTCACAGGTGTATATGTTGTTTTTTAGGAAAATCCTACTCATTCTGCCTTTAACAAAATGTAAAACTTGCAGTTATTTTTTTCCTGTGTCAGTATGTGTACCAGGAAAAGAAAACTATGGCAAAGAACATAGACATTTTTGTGATGCTTCAGTTACAATCTTTAACATTGCAAGGTTAAAAGTTAATACATACAAGTCAAATTTTCTAGTTAAGAGATGAATTGTAGTCAAAAACTAAACGTACAATGTGGGCCATGATGCTGAGTTTGTGCAGAGAGGGTTGTCGATTGAAGAGGACGATGTCTCCGTCTATCATGTGCCTTTCCACCACATCACCAAACCTCAGCTCCTGAGCCATCTTCTCACGGTTTCCATATTTTAAAAACCTGACAGAAAAAGAGATGTCATTTTTGGTGGTGAACCACATCAGGTAAGCACTGGTTTTAATTTGTGTCAGAAGCAGCCAACTCCACCTTTTCATCTGTGTGTGACGATTCTGGATGAAGTTGGCTCCGGGGTGAACCTCAGGACCGTTGCGGACGAGTTTCCTCATTAGCTCCAGATTGGCTTTGTTCACCTATAGCATAGTATCAAATTTAGATAAGTTCAGTTCTGGCATGGAAGTGGTTGTTTAGTTTGTGTTAATGTGTTGTAGCTGCGGAGCAGGGCTTACCCTCTCTGGGTACGTCAGAATTTTGGCCACATGCACGGGGACGGCCACCTCGTCGATCCTCAGGTTTGGGTCGGGAGAAATGACAGTTCTGCCAGAGAAGTCCACTCTTTTTCCTGAGAGGTTTCCTCTGAATCTACCTGCATGTATACAGAAAATCAATCAGTCAGTCTGCATTTTAAAATTTGCACTTTGTTTTCTTCGCCAAGTTGTACAAGCGGAGTATAAAATGAATACCTGACTAATGCCAAATCATAATGTCACAACTGACACAAGCCGGCAACATTTGAGAATTAAACATTTAAATGTCAACATAAAAATCACTCTCTCTCTTACAGTGTATGAGTGAGTATATGTTTGAAATTAGTACCTGAATCTGCACTTTATTAAATGTTATATACAGTACCTGACTACTTTATTCTCTACTTAAAATACAACCGAAAACTGGCAAATTAACAGATTTTTAAGAGAAATGTTCATGAGTCAGTTTGGCAGGTAAAGATTTATCTTGGCAGATAATTATGTACACAGTGTCCAAATTACAGAAAAACAAGATATGACGAGTTTTAATATACACTATACCTTGCTTCCCCTTGAGTCTCTGCACAAAGCCTCTGGTCCATTTCTTAGGTGCCATGTTGAGGGGGATGCCAGAAAGCTCACTGTTGATGTAAAGAGCACACTGCAGCTGGAGGAAGTCCCAGTCCTCCATGATCATCTGGGTCTTTGCCCCTGTCATACGATGCTACACAAGAAAAGAGTTTGTTACTGTGGACTGTCTCCATGAAAAATAAGACATCTGATAACTGGCTTTTAAGACATTTTTAGTTGTAAGGCTGATAATCAACTTTCAGATCAAGGCTTGAACAGTCATCCGATAACAACCCTGAGAAGCGTTTGGGTTGTTAGAAGAGAAGTAGAGAAAAAAAGTCCATTTTAGAAACAAAGTACTCTAAATAGGCGGGTTTGAAGGTGTAGGGGAGAGATTTCCTAATTTTAGGTTGATATTGGACCCAGTTTGCCTTCCGGCTTTGTTAAGAAGCTGTATGCTCAGAAAAATGTGATTTATTTACCACAAATCATTATTTTTAAATTAGATCCATCTTTTAGTCTGAAGTTTACTGTCTTCAAACTAGACGCCCAAGTCTTATAGGTCCCTGCAGATACGCTGTACTGGACAGAAGATAAGTAGCCACCGTCAATGATAGATACCAACCTTTTTGATGACATCGTTGAGGAAGATTATCTCGGTGAGCTTCATGGTGAGGTCGTCTTCATTGGTGCCTGACTTCAGGTCGCTGACCACGGAGGGTCGTATGCAGAGAGGAGGCACCAGGAGGCGGGTGAGGATGAGGTCTGCGGGTTTCCCTGCCTCAGGGTTCATCAACAGCAGAGGAATGTCTTCTTGGGGAATCCTCTTGAACATGTTCAGCACCACTAGAGGGTTCAGGTTTTCCTAGAGAGGAAATGATAATCAAGGCAAAATGAGGCAAACTACAGGGTTGTACAAGGCTTCTACCTAGGGCTAAATCTGGGATGAAACTTTTTGATAATAAAAAAAAAATACTTCTTTCCATACGTTAGTGTGAGAATTATAACCATGATTTTCTACAAAACCCTTTTTTCATTTAGTAAAATATGCCAAACCTCTCATTGAATCTGTTTTTGTTAAAAATTAGCAACTTTTCCTCATACACATGAGGAAATATGTCATCAAACAATAAATAAAGAAGACTAGGAATCTGACTAATCATTCAAAGCCAACTTTAAACACTTACTTCGTCAGTAAGCAAAAGATATTTGCTATTTACAGCCCTACTATCCTACGCAGGCTCATTCCTTGCCATACCGCAGAATGGTAACTAATGACACCAACTGCACAGTGTGAAAGAGTGCATGAAGTTCACCTGTGCTCTGGTCAGCAGAGGCTCCATCACTTTGTTGTGCTCAATGGCGAGATCAAAGGACTGCAGGAATTCTGACACAAAAGGATCCACCACCTTCTTGGTTGTTTTATATTTCTCATGGATGATCTTAAGCAGGCCGCACTTCTTCACTGGTCCTGTGGAATAACAGAGATACATGGCTCAGCTTTTCTCAGTTATTACATCAGGAAGGCTGGGACAAAAAGAGGAAACATCAGAAATATCAGAAGTCCTTTTTCACCATTGAAAGCAGAACAATTCAGGCAGATTGTCCTTTTGCGGCATTTATCTGAGATCTTCTTCTTCAACCCTCGTTTCTGCAGATAGGGCAGGTTGGGCCTTTTCAACAAATCCATGAACTGCAGTTTCTCCTCTTTTGTCAGCATTATGCTTGAGCATGTCTTGCAAATCATCTGAAGACATGACAAAATACCACATTAGAATGATGAAACATTATAAAAGGTTACTTTATGGCTGCATTGTTTTACAGAATTAAAATATAGATATTATATATATATTCTCAAGAGCAGTATAATCTACCTGTTCTAAAGTTGATACTCTAGCGACACCTAAAGGACAAATGACATATCTGTTTGCTGCATTCCAACTTTAGCAATACCAATGCTTCTTCTTGTACAGTGTGAAACATGAGCCATCTGACTGAATTTCAGTCTCCTTATTGATTATGCTAACCATCTGATATTGGCTTCCACAATGTGTTAGTCTCTATACGAGCTTAAAATATATACCATCTAATTTTTTTTAATATCTAGCCTTTTAATACCATGTAGATTTGCAGTATGTGTCATTTCATATACACTGTTAATTATTGCATTCGACTGTAAACTTGCCTGTAAGACTCCTATGATGGCTTTGAAATAGCCGACGTGAAAACATGGCAGCTCCAGGTCCAAGTAGCCATAATGTCCCAAGCAATCTGCCAGATTCTTCCCGCATGTCAAACAGGGTCTGTCTTTCTCACTGGTGCCCTGCAGGAAACATGAGAGCAGAGGGACAAGCCTGTAGTATGAGGATGGATTACAGCTACATGACATTATTATTTCATAATCTTTGCAGTTATGGATGCATCAGTTTGATTGTGCTGATGTCTGACAGGTTATGCAGACTACATCACCTGTGTATACGAATACTGTATGCAAATAGTTAAACTCACTGCAAATCCATTAAAAAAATTCAACAAAATCCCCAAAAATGAAAAGGTAAAAGACCTGGCCAACTAATGGACTAAGTTCCATGAGATTGTTAGGTTTTGTCCATAATGTAATTTTACTGTGTTGTGTTGGTCTATTCTGTACACACAAGATCTACTGCATGTCTGTCCGTCCTGGGAGAGGGACCCACCCTCTGTTGTTCTTCATGAGGTTTCTTCCATTTTTTCCCTGTTAAAAGGATTTTTGGGGGAGTTTTCCTAATCTGAATCGAGGGTCTAAAGACAGAGGATGTCGTATGCTGTACAGACAGTAAAGCCCCTTGAGGAAAATTTGTGATTTGTGATATTGGGCTAAATAAAATGGACTTGACTTGGGCAGCCCAACTAACACACATAAAACCTCTTTGGCAGAGATCTGCAAGTGATATAATATCGTCATGAACTGACAATTTGTCCTCTCAGAAATCAAGTTGAGAGGTCCCCCATAACATGTATGAAAATTAAAAAGAAACAAGTCTACATAAATATCATACAATAATTTTTGTACATGAACAAGTAATATACAGTATACAGCATAGGTAGATAAATAAATAGATAAGGATACATATCATTGTTACGTTGTTGCAGCCAAAATAGGTTTTGAGTGAGAGAGAGATTATCCTGAGAGACAACTCAATGAAACCAAGTGTTTTCTTGTGTCTTTGTGTCCATGTCATACCATACGGTGGTCCAACACTCCGTAGGACAGTGGAGTGTGTTTGGTGTCTTGGCTGTACAGATTCTTGCTGACCACCTGGATGTGGGCCTGCTGACGCATCTGTTCAGCAGATTTCATCCCAAAGCAGATGTGGCTTCTGTAAACAAGTACAAACAGAAAAGCAAAGAAAATCACAGGGGTTAATATTTCAGACGATAACAACAGACTAATGTCTGCTTTCTTGTCATATCAGCAGCACTGCTTGCCCAAAGTAATTGCTTAGGGTATACAAGTATTCCCATTCCTTTTTCCACAAGCATGCAAGTGATATGCAGAGCTGAGAAGAGAACAGGAACTAATTCTAAAAAAAAAAGTATTTAACTCTAACTCTAAATTCTGGTTAATCCATGTTCACCACACCACACTATTATTTATTTAAATGCCTTGATCGACGTTCGTAGCTACTGTACCGATAAAATAAACATGAGCTCAACCGTCACGTTTAACTGTGTTTAAAACATTTCTCCTCATACAACGCATAAGTTAGCTTAACTTCCGTATCAGAACTACAACTAGTTAGCTTTAATTATTTGGTAGTTTGGTAGGGCCACTGTAATCATCTTTAATATTAACGTGCTGTACCAAACGACTTGTCAAGATTAGCCACATTGCAAACTGACTGACACTGGCTAATCGGCGAGCTAACTAGCTAGCAGTGTGCCTCAGTCTATTATACTCACATTTTTTTGGCCACATCTGTCTCTCTGAACTGCTCCTTCACCATTTTGGCAGCGTCTCCTGAACAAATAACAACAGGACTAATTAAACTGTTATTCTGTCCTTATTCCAGCAGCCTAGGCTTTACGTGTAACCAGCACGCTGTCACTTTGCTTTCCCATGTTGTGGAAATGCTAGCAGCCAGCAACATGCAATGTGTTGATAGCGTGTAAGCCACAGTAGCGGTGCCTTCAGGGTTACTCGGTAATCTACTGGTCTTACTCCTAAATGGTCAAAAAGTTGACAGGGTGCGACTTTTAGGTAGCATGGAGGAAAGCAGTGTCGTGTCTCGCCCGATGTTAAGTTTATATCTTTGACTATTGAATATTTAGAACATGAACTTTTTTCTCCTCTAACTACAGCTGCCACGAAAAGTATATTTGCTGAATTTATACCAAAAATACCAAAGAGTCATTTTATACTATCGTCTATTTGGTTGTTATTTCAATTTATAGAGGCGGCCCCAGCCCAGAGTATGCTGAAACTGCTGGTAAGCCCACAGAATCCCGTATTAATGAATGAGGTTATGAAAAAAACGAGTCTACAAGAAGTACCTGAAAGCCGCACAAGCCTATGCACAACAACAGCGAGAAAGAGGAGTCACGGGAGCAGGAGCACAATCAGCATGAAGTGAGTGGTGACACCTAACGGCTAAAATAGGGTAATATTTCCAAAGGGGGCTTGTCGAGTAAAGTGAATCGCTATCATCTATGCTACAACAAAAAGCACTGAAATAAAACTATAATATTTTATGGGAAGTTATTTATGTATTTATATCACCCCATCTTCCCCCAAACTTCCAGCTTTGTTGCTCAGTAGCCTAGGTCATACTGTACTCAGTAATATTAGAATAGGTAGAACTACCCGCTAGTTGAAAATACTTCCAGTATTAAGTTCTCTTTAAATTCCTCCCAAACGCCAGATTGTTGCTCAGTAATTGTCATACTGTTGCTAGTCCATAATAGGTACCTGTTAGTTAAAAAATATCTACAGTACCCTATAACGTATTTTGTAAGTTTCAGATTGTTATTCCCTTATTCCCTAATACATCACCAACAACATGTACTATAGTAGGTTGTACTCTAGGAGATATTCTCAAATATAACAATATATTGATATGGATATGTTTGAGCCTGTGTGTCTATATGTGTGTTACCATAGATTTTGATATGCATATGTCCATTTTTGTGCTTATATCTGCATCCATGCTATTCAGTCGTGCAGTGACACTAATAAGATTATGAGGATTATTGTCAAAAGGAATATCTCCTAATTCAAAAGGCATCATTGTAGGCCTATGGGTCATATATTTGTTACAGTCTGAACACTCTACTCTCTACTCCTGCCTCTAGATGGCACCAAATGCATTTCCGAACAGTTGGAGATGTAGAGACAGAGGAGGTGCAGAGACTGAACCAGCCTGTTATATCTGTGTTGTTTGATGCATTAGAGTGGAAGCGCTGATGGCGACTGATGACTTCCTGATGAGGATTTCCTTCCACAACGCACTTGTGCTGATTAATTGTTCTGCCAACTTATAACCACTGACAGTGAAAATTGCCTGGCTGAATCTGATTTTCCATTTTCTAATTCTGCTTAGATCTACGAAGGCCTCTAATTAAACCTCTAATATAATATTCAACATGGTCTGGGCTCTCTAAATCTGTCTCTGGAGGCAACATATCCCCAAAGAGCTTGGTCTTCCTAAATCTTTATATATAGGGACACATACGTTAGGGACATACAGATGTATCAGTCTGTGTAAATATATGTAAAGAGCATAAGGAATGATCTTCAAAAACACTTGAGGGACTGCTGCTAACAATGTTTTTCAGCAGGAGAGACAGCTCAGTGATCCTCCCTCAAAGTGCCTCTTGAGCATATCGGTGTAGAAACTGTGTATCAAATACAGTGGGCTAATTATCCAATCATGAGCAGACGCACACACTCACATACACAGTACTCCCTGTGGAGGAACTCAATATCTCAGACTGCTCAGATTGAGGAAAACTGGGTTCTCTCTGGGGATCCAGGGATTTGGTCACTGTCCCTGCTCAATACTGTGTTAGATTTAGATTCCGAGAAATGCTCTCAGATGAATTAAAATTCCCCTTTGCTCACTTGTAATGTATTGAAGCCCTCAGGGTATATGATGACCAGATAATGCTCTTTACCAATTTCCACCAAATCTGGAGATTAATCAATGATAATAATCGCTAGTTGCAGCAATCTCCAGATGATTGTTTTAATTAATTGACCAATCTTTTAGTCTGTTAGCCCAGAATATAGGCTAGTGAAAAATTCCCATCTCAAGTTCAACATGATGTCTTCAGAGTGCTTGTTTTGTTTGACCTACAGTTCAAAATTTAAAAGTATTCAATTTACAATGAAATTAAACAGAAAAAAAGGCTAATCCTCACATTTGAGAAGCTGGAAAAAAGGAATATTTTTGCTTGACAAATGACTTGATTAATCAATTATCAAAATATTTTTTCTGTTAATTGACTAATCAGTTAATCAACGGATGTTTCAGCGTTACACTGCAGAATAAATAAATCATTATGACCCCTCAGCCAAGAGAAGTGCTCATCTGATCAGTGCGGGCGCCCTTTTAAATACTCAAGTGCAACCCAGTGTTTACTCATCATACCATTTACATTATGCAAAACATATTTATAGATCAATGTGACCACCATCTTTGTGTAATTAACATGAGTAATTACTGTGCTTAATTTACAGAGCCACCCAAGGTTCATAATGGGGCTGCAAAACATTGACCCATGACAATTGATTGATCCCACCCCCCTTTAAAACCATGCCCCTGCTAATGACTAAGTAATGAGAAGATAGTGTGTAGCTAAGGTGGCTAATACAGCTTTCACTCTCAATATCCAGATTGGTTGATCCCCCTCTCCCCTCTCCTTCTTCCTCCTCCTCCTCTTACCATGTTTTCTGCAATGGTGTCAGCTCCTCGCTTAGAGGCCCCTCTCCCTCTTCTTCTGTGTGTTTGTCTGCATGCGTGTTGTGCACACTGCTCGGTAATCAGCCACACAGACTCGCCTTTGGTGGCTGGAGACTGATTCAATATTCCACTGGGTAATTTACGCAGAACTAATTCTCTACAGGAATGGAAGGGCTTGGAGGAAGGCAGAAAGAGAGGGGGAGAGAAATGCGGAGAGGAAGAAATCTGTGGTGAAATAATTATCCCCGGTGTCACTGTAGCAACATTCTGTGAAGCTGATGTCAATAAAATATTGAGCTACACAATCCATTTCAATTTCACCTCAAAAAGATGTTGCAGAGGGTTGGATGGCTGCAGGAAAAAGGAGCATTGTGCACGTGGAAAAAGCATGGGCGTCCACACACACACACACACACGTTTCCATCAAACACACAGCGAGGCGGTGGCTGTCGACGTGTGCTGCTTACAGACTGGCTGGGAAGCACATCATTGCCTGTAGTCATTTAACTTGTCAAAACAGCAGGGCTCCGTGTCTCCTCATATTTGGATTTAGTGGGTTTGAATTACTGGAAATAAAGTGCAAGAGGATGAGATGAAAAATGAAATGAGGGGACCTTCCCCAGGAGAGCCATTGGGTGCACAGTATAGATTATGGTCATTTGTGACAGACGGGTTTGAAATAAGAGCCCTGTATGAGAGTGCATTTGTGTGTATGTGTATGTATGTTTCAGGGGTGGAGATGGAGATGGGCTTCATTGTATTCTTCTCACAACTCGTATTGATCAGCACAATGCGCATGGAGTTGCATACCGTTGGTTTCACAAGGCGGTAATGGTCATTAATCAGCACACTGTGTTTGTGGTGTTATTCACTGAGCTTTTTTAATGGATGCCACCATACAGACAATAAGAGAAGACACAGATTCTGGATTTTTTTAATATGCACACAGTGTTGGGCTCAAGTTTAAAAGTAGCCTAACAGAAACAGTGCTAGAATCTACTATATAGAGGGGTTCATTTTGAAGGCCTGGGGATGGACATCTCTTTAGTTTTTAAGAGTATTTATGCTAGGGTCAACTAATGAGTTACTTCTTGTCTGTAGTCAGTACATGACTAAACACAGACAAGTCTAGTCCAGTCAAGATTTACCCTATCTAAAGTGCATCATCATATTAGCAAAAATTCTAACACTAGTATCAACAGATCAGTAGGACAGCATGGAAAGTGTAATATAGCAATACTATTAAAGATTACACAGAAAAAACATTGCAACTAGTGATTATTCTTACTAGTTGTCTGGTGATCTTGTTTTATCTGACCACCACTCAAAACCCCCAGAAAGTGTTTAATTTGCAATGACATAAAATAGAGAGAAGTAGCTCATACTTCATCTTCATATTTGAGAGGCTGTAAACCATAAATGTTTAGCATTTTTGCTTGATAAACGACTAATAATGATAGGTCCCCATTTTTTATGTCTGTCTTAAAACAATACTCATATGCTCATTGTGTACATTAAAAGAGTTCTTGGTCGTTGCAACTGCTCCTCCGTACTGGCCATGCAAAGATCCCTTTCTATTACAGTTTAAGTGGAAGTGATGGCGGACTAAATCAGTCCCCACAGTCCTCGTTCTGAGCAAAAGTGCCAAAGCTAATACTGTATGAGTCTTCAGCAGTCTGAGTTAGATAAATCAAGTGGGTGTCTTCCAAAGTTACTGTGGAAACAAAGAGGGAATTTTGTATTAAAAAGATGGTAACTTTGGGAGATTCCCACCTGATTTGCCTAATTTTTCTGCTGAAGCCTCACATTAGCTTTGGCTGAAGGAGGACTGTGGATTTTGTCCCCCATCACTTACATCAAAATCGCATTTGGGAAGGACCTCTCATAGCCAGCATGAACAGCAACCAGAAGCTTTTTTAATGTACATATTGGCATGTGAGTATTATATTAAGCTAGACCAGGAAAAATGTGAACCTTTTCTTTATACAATTAATCACTTATCAAAATTGCTGTTGTACTACTTTTCAGCTACTTGATTTATGGACTAATTATTTCAGCACTACACATAATAATGTGTTGGTTTAGAACCACCCAGACTACAAGTGACACCCGAGGAAAGAGGCTTAAGAGCAAGTGTAAACAAAACTGGAGAAAGGGTACAACCTTGCCTCGTTCCCCTTGACAATGAGAATAACTTCTGCTTCAGCATATACTGGAGAAGATATACTGGAGAAGAATTTTGTTAATACTTCAGTTCCAAGACATCCAGCTCACAGGGGCTCATCTCTATGTTCCCAGGGTCCTATGTTCCCAGCATGAGTGTCTCTTGATATGAACTAACATTGTAAGAGATGCGTGAGGGCTATCTTTGCAGTTCAAATTGCAAAAGAACGAAGGGAGGTGGACGTTTCAAATGTAGTATGAATGGTAAAAATCTGTTCAGCCACTGTGGATATATCAGTGTTTAAAGTCAACAAAATTGTCTTGCCTGCAAATTTGAATATAACATCAGTAGGCTATAAGCTGTAGTGTAGGTGGGTGATTTCAACATATTGATCCAGGGAAACATACACTGAACGTTACTGAGAATCCTTTGAAAGGTCTCCTTAATGTGTCGTATTAAGAGGATATTGAGCTGCGGAACATAGAACCCTGGGAACATAGATATGCTTCCGTCACACATTTGTTTATGTAGCAACAAATGAGAAAGGGGTTACCATTGTTACACTTATTGAAGTAAGTGAAGTAACACTCTGGCACTTAGAGAAGTCCATGGCAGTTTTAAAATGATCATGACTTTTATTGATCCCTGAGTGCATGTTATGCTGCTGAAACGGCAAAGAATAAGATAGAAATAAGCATGGTGATAAATATTAAATTTTCCATCATGTCAGCACACAGTCCCTATTGGCCACTCATGTTGACTATGAATAAATATAAAAATTTGCACAGTTATAGTTTTACAAATCCACACTCCATTTCAAGAGCGTGTACATGTGTAGGAGTTGCAAATGTGCATCGCTGGGTATTCATAAAGGTATAAAAATGTGGCAGAATTTGCTGGAGTCCGCACGCTGAAGAATAATGTTAGCGTTTCTCTCTGTTTCTCAGTGGACACCCCTGCGCTCTCTTCCCAGACATCTCATTATTTTGCATCTTCGTCACTCTTATTAAAGCCATATATCTTAACTGGAGGCCCATTGATGTGGTGGAATACATACATGTCAAAACATTAGCAACGTGTGTGAAACCGCGTGCTGTCCAACACTCAGGAGAGCCATGTGCAAAATGAATAATTTATCCAAATGAATTATAATACCAGCATCTCCCCACCAAGGCTTTTGTCTGAGTGAGATTCCTGCTCACATTTCAGTTCATACAGTTGGCCTTGCATAAACTAGATACCTCTCTGGACAGATTTGCATAGAAACACCCTGCAATGTGCTGAAAAGGGAGCAATTAGGATTCATGGCGGCTCCTCCCCTCCGGATGCTCTGCTGCCATGTGAGACGGCAGCAGCTGATTGAAATGGAGGAGCATGGCCTTGTTCATGCGCCTCTGTCTTCCTTCTATCAGCCTCCAGGTCCAGGTCTGGTCCTCCTCCTCTCTTCCTCCATCAACCTTTTCATTGTCATCCTCCTTCGAAGCACAGATTAGCAGTGGCTCAGGGCTGGTTGCAAGTTTTGTAAGGAGCCTGAGGGAAGGAACCTCTCAAGCAGCGGGTTAACAACATCATCAAACAGGGTGTGATTAGTAGTTAACGGATGCAGCGGGTCACATTGTGCAGTTGTTTGAAACAGGTGATGGAGTCCTTGCTGTTGGTGTCTGGCTGCTCAGAGCATGTGGGAGGTGTTTGACACAAACGAGGCTTCCAGCTCACAGAACCAGGAACAGATGGTGCTGGAAAATGAGGCACCTCTCAGAAGCATTGAAACCCCCTCCAACGACCCTCCCCACACTTCTCTCTCTCTGCCACGCACACTCTGTTTTTCCCTCCTGCTCTCTCTCGCCTCCATAAATGAACCTTTTTTTCCTGCCAAGATTATTTAAGAGCACTTATTATTGCTCATACAAGTGTCATGTTTTTTTTTCAACCATAATCAAACTCTTAAAAGAAGGAACAAAGCTGCTGGGATGAGGATGTCGGACATCTTTTCCACATAGTGGGAACACAAGGTGTTTTGGGTCATCTGCCGGAATGAGTTTTTGTTCACCTGGATGGAGCCAGGGTTGGGTCTGGGCCTCTTCGGGGAAAGACTGCAGAGAGCCAAGGAAACAGTCACATTTCTTGAAGGACTCTCTGGCTCTTCTCCTTTCACCCACCACAGATAAATGGTAGCAGAATGTAAGAGGAGGGATATATGAGTATTTCAATGTGTGTTATCCGTGTCACATGGCAGAGTGCAACTGTTATGGTCATTTTTCCAGTTCTTGGTTATGCTGAAGGTTTTTGGTTCATGGTGAAGGAGTGAAGGTATTCAGAACTGGGTTGTCTGGTATTTCTTTCTGCATAAAAATGCACCAATTTCAGCAGTATCAGGAGATACGAGGTGAGAGCCCTCTGAGGATTGATGGACAGTTTGTACTGTGCAATATGTTACTTGATATGGATGGCAATAGTGTAAGTAGCCGAAATAACATTATTGTAAAATGGGATAAACTAAATGTCTTCATGTGTATAATTTTTACGTGATTATATTATTTTGATGGTTTTTAGGTTTGGGTATTAGAAAAATGATACAATGCCATTGACAATGGGTGCAGTCTATGTGTTACTTTCAGCCCTTCATTCCCAGTGTCCCCAGTTTGGATCATATTGCTGTCTGCCAAAGTGTTATTTATGATACTACCACTAGGTGTCGCCAAAGTCAGAAAGGTTCAAATCCAACACATAGGGGCTTTAAAGATGATTCCCTTATTGAAAATTCTGTTGAAGAAAGCGATTGCTTTGTGGTCTTTGGAGGATGCTTTGGAAGACTTAAGTCATTTTTTTCAAATGTGTGATATGGGGGGAAATAAATAGATGAGTGTTGTTTTGTCTCATTACTGTTCTTTGTTTTGAAATCTTTGTTTTGTAACATAAAGAATGAGAATGATCTGAAAGATGAGACACTGAGACATTGAAATTGGTAGATTATATAGAGAAAGCAGGGAGCTGATGAAGAGAGCATTGTACAGTATCAATAATGTGTGTGCGATTTGTTTGTTTATGTTTTTCTAATATTCAGTTCAGACTCTAATGTGTGACCTGCAAAGCTGGAAGCTGTTTCTTCTTCTGTACAGAGAAAATGGTGCACTGTGAATGTTACTAATGTTTTGAAAAGGTGTTTTACTGTATAATCCCATGTGGGATAGCATGACAGTTGGTAATGGCTTTGTATTTATATTATGCAAATTAACTACAGCAGCAGATTAAGGAATCAAAGATGCACAGTGATTCACAGTTTATTGTATAATTGGTTGAATAATGTCTGTAATAAATTAACAAATATTGCATGTTCATTTGTGTGCTCATGAAACACCTAAATGAGACATGCTTATGAGAATAAAAAGATCTCAAAGATTTACTGACATGATATTTTGGTTCTGCAAAAATGTGAGATGAATGCAACTCTCTTTACAGCCTGCATTGTGGTTGGCTTCATTCAGCAGACTATGGCTTGTGTTTCATTCCAGTTGTGTTTGCTCCCCTCCTGAGCGCCTGTCTCCTGCAGCAATCTGTCTGAAAAATGCATACATAACATCCTGTGAAAATAGCTTTCTGCAGGGACTCCACTAAAAAGCCGCGCTGCATCAAATGTTCCTGTCATTCTCCGCTAGGCCGAGTTGATGGCAAAACATTTGCATACTGCACAATCTGAGAGATCAGAGTTGTGTGAAAGTGTGTGTGCGTTGAGTGTATCTGTGGGTATTAATGTACACCTCTCCTAGCATATAAAGGGTCAGTTAACCTAAATTACAATAAGACATTTTTTCTTTTTAGCCCTTGGTATTTAAAGAGTTTTCATTGAAACTAGTTTCTAAGAAGGACATAGTCCTAATGGTAATGTTTAACAGTGAGATGTGTGGATGATCCAGTGTAACCAAGATTTGTTCGTGGAAAGACACATTGCTGTTGAGTTTTTACTATAAAAATCTTTCAGCTCCATGATAAAGAGGAAGATATTGCAAAATCTCGACACATAAAACCAACTATCTGCATGCCAAGATATCACAAGTAAGGGAGAAAATATGTGTGTATATAATTTGGGTGAACTGTCCCTTGAAAGAAGCATATTCAACATATCACTGGGAAGGTCTTCTTGCTTTCAGCATATGTGATTAGCGCTAACTGGTCTTTGTGAGACCACCAGCTCATGCTATTGACAATATCAAGCCTGCACATTTTTGGCTTGATTTATCAGAAGCTTGATAATACACACCTTAATTAAATAATTTCCCTAATTCCACCTGTGAAAAAACAAAAACAACCCAACTCCTGAATCTGTATGCCATTGGCCAAAAAGACAATTAAGGCAGAGGGGAGGATTATTTCATTACAGACTCCTCTCCCTGGTGGAACAGGAGTGCGGTAGATTCGATTCTCTGACTGTGATTACCCAGCCCTCGGCTATGAGATAGATGACTATGAATCAATTGTTTTCAAGGGGATTCTCACTGGGGCGCTGTAGTAGTTAAAGACAAGAGGGAGTCTACTGAAAAAGCAGCCGGCCTTGGTTGAACAGACCATCAGGTAGTCTCATCGACTACATGCAGCACCTTAAATATTCATGCACAGGCCTACTTAAGGGAGAAATGAAACCAGCCGCGGTGCTCAAACAAACGCCCCTTTGCCTCAGTATCCGCCATGGTTAAATGAGCAGACGCCACGACTGGATGGGAGATGTTTAGTCTTGCTCTGTGTCATCCAATCAGAATTTAATATGTGCCCAAGACAATACTAATCACACCAGGCTGCTCCTCATTATGGGTTTATGTAATGCCTGTGAGAGAACTCTGGGCCATTTCTCTGCCATGTTAAAGACCAGAAAACAACATATAACATCACATCTACAAGAACGAATGTGCAAAAGGTCTGCTGTAAGGTACAAGGTCTGTCTGCTGCTGCGTGGCAGCAGGGATTAGAGTTTTGTAGTGCATCATGTACAGTGTCATATAATGGAGAGTCATGCTTTGGATGCATTTTCTGCAACAGTCTTATTCAGAAGTGTTTGACATTTGAGGCTTAAAAGTAGTATTTTTCACAGTGTGTATTTCCCTCCACCGTCTGATGATTCTATAGATCTGATGTTACCACTTGACTCATCTATACTCTTGACAAATTCTTGCTCTCTCCTGCCCAGCTGGTGCCGGACTTGATCTTTTATTTTTCTCTGCAGTCTTGGAATGGATCTGTTCGACTGGCAGAGACCTGGATGCCGTCCTCCCCGCCACCACCAACCCACCTCCCCGAGTGAAGTTCTTTTCTCTGACACATTCAATACCATCCAACACTATTGACCTGACATATTGATGTGAAGAGGTCTGGCTGCTAAGAGGCATCTGGCTACAGCATATTGAACATGTAGTCGGCTAGATGAGAGGACTGGCACTGCAGTCCAGGACAGAAACTGTATGACAAAAACCAGCACAATAGATTAATTTCAGAATCAAATAAAACAAAACATAACACTTGCAGTAGGTCAGTGAGTCAGTATGTGAGTATTAACAACAGGTGGCACTAGTTCACCAGTCATCATGTTAAAATCAGGTCTTAAAGCTGACAGGCTCACTAGCATCAGTGTGTTATGATGACACAGAGTGAATGAAAGTGTGAGCTGTTACACTGGGTGCAGTGAGAAACAACATATTTTCCCCCCTTGCTGACGTACAGAGGCTGACACTGAAATGAGCCATACCAGCCCCAACACACACACACACACACACACACACACACACACACACACACACACACACACACTACCACCAATGCCATCATGCTCTCTCCCTCCCCCATCCCCTTGAGGAATAAGAGGGGATTATGTCAAAGCAATTCAATTGTATGAGTAGAGGTAATGAACTCTTCCTTTTATCTATTCATTTGCGCATGAAAGTATTTATTTGTACCTTTTATCTGTAGATATTAATCAGAAACGTGAGGATGTAAGGATAAGACACTTTTGATGACAAATTGGCAGAAATTTCAGATCATAAGGCTTTTTGCAAAGACAGGTTTTTGATAGATGTAACTGTTGCCTCTTTTCTCACATTTCTATTAAAAATGGCTGTCTTGGAGATGGAGACACACTTACAGTAAAGTATGTTAATTGTCCACACACATAGCACACATGTTTTCCACTCCAACGATAAGACAGCCTCTCCTTGTTTAGAGATGGCCCTTTCCTATTTAGGTCAGTGGTCTCCAGTCCATTTCATGTTCTGTTAACTCTACACTGCCTAAATTGCCCAGCAGGCAGGTGCCATTAGAGCAGTTTGTTTGCAAGGTAAGCAGCTATGAGAAGTGACAGCAGTAGAATTACTAATGCACTTTGGCTGTCATTTCTCTCTGAAAGCCCCTGCAGGGAGGGCCTGATTAAATTGATATTCAACCTCCTGCATGTTGTGGGCCCAGGCTTCATTAGCATAGGGTTTAGATGACACAGAGACAGGGACGGCATTAGTGTTGTAGGAAGCAGTGAGACACTGTGCTGTAACTAATTTCCCAATTATAATGGGTGCCTACAATGTAGCATATTAATGATTCAAATCACATTATTAACAGAGCATGTATGTTTAAAAGTCAAGAGAGAATGTGTGAGAAAAGAGGAGGCATTTCACACAGTGGTGGTTCACAGGCAGCGTCAGTACACATTAAAAGGGATCAAAACAAAAGTAAGCATTGTTTAAGCAAAGTGCCATGTGATAAAAATAGCATCTTGTCAATGTTGACTACATCATTAAACTGCATAGGTGAGGCACAGTGCAAAGGTTGGAGTTAAGGCTCGGTCACAACAAAAAAAATAGCACAGCGAAATTCTGTGCATCATCATGACATATGGTGCTAGAGGCTTGGTGAAGTAGGGACTACTCGCAGAGCTAGTTGGTGAACTGCTTTAGCTGGCGAGTTAAAGGCTAACATGCTTCCAAGCTGGAAACATGCTAGCACTAGTTAGTCACAATAGCAATCAGAGCTTTTTTCTATTTTCTCTGTACCGTGTATAATTTCACACAATAAAGAGTTATTGAAGAGGTGGAAAATGTAATCTCTGAGCTAGCTACTTGCTAACCGTTAGCTAGCAAGCTCATTAGCTCGGTTGCTTAAGCGATACACAAATATGACAATATGCATTGTGGAGCTGAAAATGGATGCAAAAATATCTCAGTTTGATCAGGTATGACTCCTACAAGTCACTATTCTTTGCTTTATTTGAGTAAATCAAATGTCATAGGGGAAATATTTAAACAGGTGTTTGTGGCCAAATAAGGCTCGAACTGCAGGTTCAGAAATTTGCATTTTATCTTCATAAAGACATTTTCATCTAGACATTTTTATTTCTCAGTTTAGTTGAGGTCTGCTTATACAAAAGAAACTTTATTTTCCATTAAGGAGATTATATTATTAGCATTTTTCACTAAAATCTCAATCCAAAACATCTTAAAATTGTAAGAATAGTGAAACTTAAAAACCATTTTTTGCACATTTTAAAGAAGGACAAATAATACATTTTGTACATTCCAACTGTGTCAAAATTATCGTGTATTGAACCTGTACTGTATTGCTACCAGGCAGTCAAAGTACACATAAGTCCTTTAACTTTAACTAAGCTTGCCATGTACAGTAATGCAGTGGGAAAAACCATTGCTCACTGACCTCTCTTTAACCTGAGTGGCTGTTTCACTGGCCACACACTGGGACAAGCTGTCCATCAAGTGTGCACTCAGTGAGGACAAATACAACCTGACCAGAGCTGCTTTTATGGGTGGACAAGACTGATGTTGTTTACAGAGGATTTAGTGTACTGTTTATCAAGTTTCCTGGCAGCACGGATGTACAGATTACAGGATTTATCAAGAAAAAGAAGCAAATAGTACACATGTAAATTTGCATTATATGATAGTTCATGCAAATGGGCTTAAATTCTGTTAGCTTTGTTGATGTATGATATGTTGTGTGGCATGTAAATAATCTTCTTGACAGCATCCTCCTTTACACATCCAATAAAACCCTAAAAAAAATCCTCAGTGCTCCCTTCAGCATTAGTTGCGTGTTAACATCACAAAACTGTGGTGAAAGCTGTGGTTAGCACTGAGCAAATATTTAAAGTCACTGCTAAAGACATCATCAGCACTGCAAATAAATGAATTGAATTCTCCTTATAGCCTGCCCCCTCCTCTTACCTAAATGGATATTTGATCCCTGGGGAACACCTAGTGCTTTGCAATCTGCGCCGGTTTCCTGGTGGCGCTTCCCCATCTCTCTGAGAAGCAAGCACTGACTTTGAAGTCTGTGAAGCTGATGATAAATATGCTAATGTGTCTGGAGGTGACTCGACGTAGCAGATAGCGCTGTGAGGGGAAAGTGCCACCCATCGTTTAATAAATGGAGAGAAGGAAGGAGAGAGGCAGGGAGGATGGAGGAGGAAGCTGCTGATAAGGCGTAACAAGGATAAACAATGGGAGTAAAAGAGCACTCAAATTGTTGTTTTGTCTGATTCAGGGCAATGACCTGTGGATATATAAGCAGAAATAGTCATGTGTGTTTTAAACTGCAAGGACTGTTTGGTCATATATGTAGATAAACATGTTCAACTAGTGTTTGCATCAAACACTGCAGAACCATGAGTTGCCAGATTGATGCCTTAATATTGTCACCCTAATACAATGAACTGCAACAAGTGGTAGGTTTTAAAACAGTGGTTCCTAACCTTTTCGATTTGTGAAAGCTTAGAACAAATGTCCAGTGAGCAATTTTACCATTCAGTTCCAATTGTTAGTGGCCTGAAAAGGTAAAATCAAAGGCCATCATTTTTATGATATTTTATGATAATATTGTACTCACCAAAGTAATCTGGGAACACGATGGCATTGCTAAATGGGGCAAGAAATGAGCAGCCACACGATCTGACAAGTAAGCCAACAGTTTAGCCAGATTATCTAGAATCCAAGTTAGAGATCTCAGACCTGAGCTTCAGCAGCCACATCAAGGCAATAACTAAATCAGCATTTTATCATCTCAAACAATTAGCAAGGCTTAGAGGTCTCATGTCCAGACAAGACTTAGAGAGACTCATGCATGCCTTCATTTCCAGCAGAGTGGACTAGTGTAATGGCCTCTTGTCTGGTCTTCCCTAAAAGATGGTCAGACAACTTCAGCTCATTCAGAACGCTGCTGCCAGAGTTCTAACGAGGACCAAGAGAACTGAGCACATTACTCCTGTCCTTAAATCCTTACATTGGCTTCCTGCTACTTATGGAATAGATTTTAAAGTGCTGCTGCTAGTTTATAAATCACTCAATAATCTTGGGCCAAAATACCTCTTATCTCTGATCTCCTTGAAGAATATAAACCCAGTAGGGCACTTAGATCTTTAGGAAGCAGTCAACTGGTCGTACCTTGAGCCAGAACCAGACAGGGTGAAGCTGCTTTTAGCTACTATGCTGCACACAGATCCTTCCTGAAGATCTCAAATGCACCTTTAAACTTTAGCCACTTTCAAAATGAAATTAAAAACTCTGCTGTTCTCCTGTACATTTTCATGACTGGTTTCTCTAATGCACTTTTATTTCCTTTGTTGCATTGGCAACTTGCATCTTTTAACTGCACTGTAACTGTATTTTATTTCACTAATTTTAAAATTTAACTTTATTCTTATTGTTTTGAATGTCATTCTAATGTTTTTCTTTGCCTATGTAAAGCACTTTGAATTGCCTCAGTGTTTGAAATGTACTATATAAATAAAGTTGCCTTGCCTTGCCTTGCCTAGCTGTTAGAACAAGTAAAAGTAGGTCAGGAAAACCAAACCTAATGCCGAACACAAATTTTCTGCAAAACCCTGTATTACTTTCAATACCAAGGTTTTCTTTACATCCAAAGCCATTGCTCGCTGCAATATCTGCGCATGGCAAATATGGTATGGTTTAGGCTAGGGAAAGATCAGCTATGGCAAATAAATGGTTGATGAATGGTTAAAAGGGAAGTGCACAGATTTTTCCCATCAAAGTGTGTTTACAAGTGTTGGGGAGTACTACTGCATATGTGAATAAAGTTGTATAAAGCTCCAGAGAGAGCTGCGTGAAGCCTGATAAATTGCCTCAAGTGATGTCACTTGAGTCAGCATCGGTTGAGGCTGAAGACTACAAGTTTAAAATTGAAAAGAAATCTGGGGGTGTGGCGTTAAAAAGAAGTGAGGTTACCAGACCTCTGTAGCCCGCTCCTCATTGCTGCTTGAGGCTTGCAACTCGAGGCTACACTAGCTGATACTAGCATAACACACCCTAATCTCTGACCGAAGGAGTATGGAGTAAAAACAACAATATATCTGGTTCTGCTGCATCAATTTTTATACTTAAAAAAAAAACTGTCCATTGTGATTCCGACAATGTTATAGGAGTGCAACGCTAAATTGGTGTATTCTTTTAATGATCTCACAATGCCTCAGATTTATCTTGTGACCCTTGGGAGGGTCCTGACCCTGTGGTTAAAAATCACTGTTATAAAACAATCTTTTTAACTATTAAATGCAAAGGGAAAAAAAGATCATCACTAAAGTCATGAAAGCATGAGATCAGCTCTCAGACTACCATGAATTATTTGACTGTGAATGAAGCTGAAATGCATATTTTGAAATAGAAAACTTTCACATCAACCTGAGGCTTAAAAAAGTGTGCCAGTTAATGGAATAATGCAATACATACATTTTTTTGCCTCTGGGCTTCTTTTGCAATTCTGTGTGCTCCTATCACTGTTTACTTCTCTGAGTAAGATCTACTTGGCCTTTTCCTTATGTCCTTATGTCTGTAGTGCAGAGCACTCCGAGCTGCTGTCTCTCAGTCTGAACACAGCCTTGATTCCCTCAAGGTGACAGCAGCAGATCTGTTGCAGGTGTCGGAGGCAACATCAGGGTTGTCAGAAAGCATCTCGCCACACGACTCAGATCTCTGAGCAGCTCAGACATATTTAGGATACAGAAAAACAGGTAAATACTCAAAAATTCTCGACACATTTCTGAATAAAATGTGTGGTGAAGATAAAAAGCTGTGATTTTTGGTGTAAAATCTACTTGCTGTCATCCGTTCAGCAGGGAGATCTCATCACTTATCAGCTTGTGTATCTCAAGGCAGTCTTTGATATTAATGCCTCAAGAGTAGCTTTCCACTTCAAGTGTGTGTGGACAAGCTGTAGGTGTCACTGTCGACGTGGCTTTGAGCTCCACCAGCCATGGCTGTTGGAGTCCAGAGCACCACCCAGCCCCCTTTGTAGGAGACGTCGTAAGTCAGATGTTCAGAATGCATGGGGCATTGTCTGCCTGGATGTTCGATGGGCTGGCAGCAAAAGGTGACATCTGGTGACTAATGTGCTCAGATGTGAATGCTGCTCCCTCAGTTCTCTGGGCAGCAGCTGCTCTGCAAAGGCATAAATGAGACAGGGGGAGCGAGCGAGAGGGAGAGAGACAGCCAGGGAGAGATAGGGGAAGAGGGGGTGGTCGCCAGGCTGAGGTGGGGGGTAGGGCTCCGGGTTTGAGGAGCGTGTTTATATGTGAGATGGTGTGCATGTTCACCACGCCAGCCGTCTGACTCTGAAGGGGTATGTTTTGGGGGGTTGGGTATGTCACGGGAAAATCAATGACTTTCTGTCTGATTTTCAAGGAGGGGAAACACAACGGCCTCCCCCTCGCTCCCTGCTGCCTTTCTAAGTCCGCCGCTCCACAAAGAGACCACACAGATCAACCAGGGCTTGTTTTGATCTGCTTTGTGTTTCCTGCAGCCAAGTGCCTCCTAGTCACTGTGTCAACAGCCAGTTGAGTCACAGCATCTCCTCCAATATTGACTGTGTATATGTATGAGTCATAAGCCTCGTCATAAAGAGGTAAAGGATGCGATGTGGCTGTTGCAAAGGTGACAGAGCTTAAATGGTCACTTCACCCAAATGAAGTATCTGGCCATGAGAATAGTTTTATGTGTCCAGGTGTTGAAATATTCATTTGTCAGATTGCTGTTGTAAGCCCAAACCATTGGAGGTGAGTGGGATTTCATTTGTGTGGTAGTTCAACATTTTGCGTATTCGCATTCTTGCTGAGAGTTAGTTGAGAAGATTGATACCACTCTCTTATCTCAAGCTATAGCCAGCAGTTATTTAGCTTAGCTTAGCTTAGCTTAGCATAAAGACTGGAAACAGGGGGAAACAAGTAGCCTGGCTCTGTCCAAAGGTAACAAAATCCAACACTCACTAATTAACAGGTAATATCTTGTTTGTTTAATTCGTACAAGAACCGAAGTGTTATATTGACAGTGATTTTACCAGGGTTATGTGCCAGGCTAGCTGTTTCTCCCTGCTTCTAGTCTTTATGCTAAGCAAAGCTAATTGCCTTTAGCTCCATGTTTATCATACAGAAACAAGAGCGGTATTAATCTTCTCACCTAACTCTTGGTAGTGCTTTATTTTACTGGTCCCATTGTTTCCTAATAATTGCCTAAAGAGGAACAGATTAGATTTCATAGGAAGGGCTGTGTAATGTGGTAACAACAATACCAAGATATTTTTTTATACTGTACACAGAAGGTCAGCCGAACACGCAAATGTAAAATCTGAATTTTTCTGTGTTCACTGGAAACATCGTAGAAAATGATTATGAAATAACAGGACCTGCAAAATAAAGCGTTAACACAATTTTCACTGTAAATACTTTCAACTGAAGAAATAGTTTTTGGTGAATGCCCCCTTTAAAGGCACTCTGAAAAAAACAAAGAAATGTCAAAGAGATATCACATCATAGATAAAAAAACAACATCCTAGTAACAAGACATGATGGCATCCATCACACTGTAGAGATTTCCCACGAGCCAATTGGATTTGGGGAAAAAAATCTACCGCTATAATGGCTTCATCCTTCTCCTGTCACTGAAGTATCCGTGTTTGCTGAGCCACATGGCACTACTCAAAACATGTGAAGTGTTTGGATGACAGACAGCTGTATGAGATACATTTTCTTTCTGTATCCGTGTGTGTGTGTGTGTGTGTGTGTGCGTGCGTGCCCTGACCCCAGCCACTTTACCCGAGAGGTCACTTCAGTGTAGAGGTCCCCATGACCTCTGGGCTCCTTCACTGTTCTAAACGAGGAAAGGGCCCCCTGGCTCTTCTCTGGCGATGAGCAGGGTTAAAACATCGGATAGGGAACAAGATATGACAGTGAGAGAAAACAACACCAAAAGAAAACTTGACAAAAATTACAGCTGAGGTTTGGTGTTGAGGCACAATCAGTTAATCATTTCAAGAGAGCTGATGTCGCAGCACACGTTCACGTCGTTTCTGTCCCATAATCTTGCCAAAATGATTTGTATCCTTTCTTTCCAGCGAGGGGATCACACAAAACTGGTTGTGGATCAACACCCTCCAACATGTGGTCATTTGTGGCATTCATATGGACATGCTGCTTCTTAGAAGACACTTGAGCCCCACTTAAAAGGCGTCATGGGCTTCTTTCGATTAGGGAGGCAGTGGGCTGCTTTCGATTTGATGAACAAGAAGTGCATATGCATTCCACAAAGAATGTTAATGAAACACATTCCTCCCGGTTTCTCATGGCAACCAGCTTGGATTTAGGGATAAGGAGGTGGAGAGAAATGGGGTCCCCCTTATACCCCTCCTCAGGATAAAAAGAAAGCTTACAAGATGCAGGAGGGAACGGCTCTTCTGAGGAAAAAGGAAAGGAAAATTGTGTGGGATGAGAGTGTATTGAGAGATTGTCAATGTGTGACATAAGGTAGGTCCATAGGTCCACTTGTTGTGACAAGTAAAGAAAATATGAGAAACCCACGCAAATGTGGATTTAAATCTTTTCACTCAGACAACACAGCAACCTCCTTACAAATATGTAAATTAAATAAAAGCAGAGACAGATGTTGCTTGTTATACCTTTTTTTAATACTGTTTTCATCTGTAAAAGAGATCCTTGATCAGCAAGAATGGTAGTTAGTGATTCTTTCATAAAGTATGTTTCCTGTTATTACACCCAATTTCAATTTATGCATTAAAAAAGTAGGTACAAAGATAAAAACAAAATGCGACTGGTTGAATAAGGTTCTCAGATGGCCCACAATCTCACTTTAAATGGATAAAATGACCAAATGTCTTTAGCACTTTTGTATTCCAACAAATAAATGCAAAACTGGAGGGAATTGAAACAGCAGGGTTGTTTCGATTCACAAAAGCTAATGGAAAGATTTTTTACAGCGATGCGTATATGAAGATTGTAATACAGTGCCATCATTAATCAATATCTCCAAAGCAAAGCACATTAATGCCTTAGCTTAGATTAAAAAGAGCATCTCTGAAATACCTGAACACATTCCTGCCACAATTCATCTGTTAATAACTGTCAGACCTGATAAAATAAGGTTGGTTGGTAATGGCTCATATCATCTGTGAACATAGCAGGTAAATGTATAAGTTAAGCTTCTTGAAACAACCGAAAGAAAGCAATTGAAAAAGTCAATATAAACAAAATAAAAAGGCTTAATGTTTAATTATTTGTTTGCCATGACTAAGTATAATATTAAGCATTATATTCATTTATTCAACTCACTTTTGGGCTTCAGTGCTTCTGTCATTGAGGTGTTTTTCTGTTATTGATGTTTTGCTAACCTTCTGTCCCTGCCACTTTGTGGCGTTGGGTCAGTTTTAGCTTTTAGCTTTCCACATGACGTGTGGAGTCTTGAGTGACGTGATGTTCGAATATCCTTCGACTCCCTGTTCCAAACTGTCTTGTCAATGAATGAAAGCAGAGGGAAGTCACTTAAGAATAATTATCCTAACTGTAACCCCAGGAAGTTCTGGGAGGGTCTGTGCAAGCCTATTAATCAGTACAATTTAATTTATCATTAGATACGTTTGATAGATAAATAGAAACTTCTAAAATAAGATTTAAAAATAATTTTGGGGAAGAAAGTGTTTCAGCAAGTAGCCCAAAACAACATATGTTTATGTTAAAGCCCTGTAGCAGCTGTAGTAAGTATGACGGGAGCAAAGGAGGAAGTCAGGTGACGTTGTTATAGAGCAACAAAGTCCTCGTAGGGAGGAGGTCAGGATCGATGGATGGTCAACAAAACATCGGACTTTAAGATGAGATATCGTTGTTCTTTTCCCGTTGACAACCAACGTCAACGTTGTTATTTTTTCAAGCATGATCATTCTGTAACCATGACGACAAAGGTCCCCTAGCCTTAACGAAGTAGTAATTTTAACCCAGACCACAATATTTCCCTAAACCTAACCAAGTTGTTTTTGTGTCTAAACCTGACCAAACTTTAACCATACAGTTGTCACATCATAAAACAGATTTATTTTTAACAGTGATGGATGGAACAGTTTTGTAAAGTCCAGATAAATTATACCGTCTTGTCAATACGGGCATCAGATCAGAAAATGCTTGTACATGTATGTGTCCTTCTGGAGGGCATGGACAAATGGTGTATTTTGTCATCTAATTTGGAGGACTTGTTGGGTGAATCACTTGGACACTTCAAATCAATTCAAATCAACCCACTCATACTGCATGTCAAAGTGCAGGATTGGGATCTCGCTACACAGCGTATTTTGCCGTTGGAGACACATTATGAAGAGAGTTAACATTATGAACAAGTCATTTACTATCTGGACAGCACAGATACTATGACAGACTTCTTTCATGTATGTGAATTGCAGTACTTCTCTTAATTAGAAATGAATTAGAATTAGTTTGTATAGACAGAATCTCTTCAGTCGTTAAATATTATTAGTCATGCAATTCAAGTTGTGCCTCCAAGCCAAAGTCAGATTTTTATGGAGACTTATCACACACGCACACACACATACAAATACGGGCTTTCACGACTTGCGTGTTATCATCAGGAAGGAGGTGCTAGGGACTGACTTCCGGGAACAAGAATCTATGCAAATAATGGCATCCGAAGCGGTGTGTATGATACTGGCTGTCTTGTGTTTGGCACCAACAACATCATTCTTCTTTCGCTTCTCCATGTTTACAGCTGTGCGCGGTAGAGCACTCTGAGAAGGCGTGAGGCATCAGTTGTCATCCATTATGATACACTACACGGGGTAAATCAAATGTTGCACCTGACGGCCTACTGTACGCCTGTCGGGTCGGGCTATTATCAGGCTGATATCGTGTAGTCTAAACCTGCCATTACAATCACACTGGCAATAAATAAATCTGCCCCCTAAATTCTAACAAAAAAACAATGCTTTCTTTCCATAAACACATATTTATATAGGACACACATATAAAACTCTCTTAACTTCCATTACATTCAGGTAATTACTTGGTTCAAAAATCAACACACGACTTATTGAGCTACGCTTGTGTATATGTAGGTATCATGTTTGAATAATGGCAACGGTGTTTGCATTAAACTGCCCTGCATTCATTTTGCTGATTGAATAAGTGTGTTTTCATTACAGGAAATCACAGAGGCTTCTATCTGATCCAAATGAGACACTTTGCCAATTAATGAATAATGCTCGACACCACCATAGACAAATACAATGTTACCCCAGGCTTATTGACCTAGTCTGATTATTTTCTTTCCATTTCACTGACCTTTTCTTTGTGCAGAGTATATGGTCAAGCCATAATGTGCTGTTTTAGTACTTTAACACATCAATCATGTGATCATTTATGTGTCCAGATCATACCAGGGGCACAGTAATGCTGTATTGATTGCCAAACCATTAGCATTTATACACCCATCAATAGTGAAAAGTAATTCTCCTTCTGCTCTCTGCTTCACTCTGCCATGTGGTAGCAGCTATAAATGGCCATGTTATTGAAAATTCCTTTTTCCTTTCAGTGCAGAAGGGGGAAGAGGCCGGCCAGATCTCTATTAGCGGACTGGGATTTTCTCCCATGTGTCACAGTGAGTGTAATTGCAATGTCACACTTCAAGGACTTCATGTGGGTGGACGGGTGGTCTACCACAAGAGAGAGGACTGTAGTCAAAATACCAATTAATGAAGGCCAGAGAAATATGACCTGAACCGCTTCAGGTCCGTACCTACCAATGACTGAGCCTGTCGATTGAAATTGTATCCCATCAGCCCTTGGTCGTGGGTCAGTGCTCAGTGTCAGTGCTGGCAGATTACACTTTCCTCTTGCTGGATCCTGGCTCATGCCCTTGAGCGCACATCCAGGAGTTCATCCCATACTTACTTCATGATGAGGAATTCACAACTTTAGAGAGGAAATGAAGTCCAGCTCTTCAGAAATTCTTTGTAATATTATCATGCAAATGACCAAGTCAAGCTGTACCTTGACAATTTTTGCTGTGACTTAGGTCACCCAAGGAAATGCATTCCTCTTCTACTATTTTATTCTGCTCTGTGCAGAGGTACAACCAAACCACTTATTCTGAAGCTTCTGCATGAGCCTGTCTGTTGTCTTTCCGCCTTTTGTGGTGCTGAGCTGCAGCATCATGTTGCTCCTGTAGCACTGGACTGCAGACTGTGGTGTAGTCTTGGAGTATCTGACCACACATGTGAGCCCTGAGGGATGGCACATCTCAACCATGGTGAGCATACAACCCACCACTGGCAAAATTAATTATCATAGTGGGCTGTGACCTTGCCTCGCTTGATCTGGCCCAAGCACTATAGTCGCCATTTGCATGTGGCACCAAGTGAACCTCAGATATTAAGTCTGCTTCATGTGAATGCCCTGTGGAGTGCATGGGCAGGGAGGCCTGCTGTGAGGATTCACTGCCATGTAACAGATCCCTGTAAATAAGCCAAGGAAGAATCCAGGAGTAAACTTCTCCCTGTTGCCCTTAAAGCCTCACTAATTAACATTTTTGTATTAACAATGAATCAAATACAAAACTATGTGCAACCGTGAAAAAAAAGTTAGCGGCTAGCTGGTGAAGACAGTGGAACATCCAGCTAAAAAGCCAGATATTTTTCTCAGGAGTTGGTGGAAACCAAAGCAGAAAATTGAATTTATGCTCATAAAGTGAGCAGAAACATGACTCAGAATAAATGATTATGTTGCTATCTGTCTGCTGGATGTGTACCGCAAATAGGCAACTGTTTGCTAAAACGTTAGTCAAAAATACTGCAGGCTGTGAATTTGTTAGCTTGTTGTAGCGTTCCTCTGCCCCCTAGTGGCCAAATAAATAATTATTGTAGCTTTAAAGTCACAATAGTGTTGCAAAGTGGGAGGAGCTATTTCAGGCACCCCTTGCATTATGGGTACATTTTGGATAAATTCAGCAACTATGGCGCGTTTTGTTCTCAACTGCAACAACAAAGTATTTTGAATTCCCTACCCCTCTGATACATGGCTCTGACTGGCTTATTCTCCATGGCAACGGTGACTGAGGCTCATGGGTATTGTAGTATTTAGACCTGTCCGCCATGCCAAAATGACAAAAAAAACGACAAAACTTAATTTCTCAGAAACAAGTAGAGAAAGAGTAAGAAATAGAAGAGTAGAGTAAGAAATAATTAAAGCTGGTGGCCATAACATATACTGTAAGATTGTTACATGTAACATTGAGGATATCATTTAATGAAAAAACTGAAATGGGAATACGAAATTGCAAAAAAAACACAGAAGCCAGCACCTTTTCTTGGCGACTTGGCAACTCTATGAATAGAAAAGTCTTTTTTGTGTAGGTATCATTCTTTTTAAAATATCGTTCCTCACTGTTCTTGCCAACTAGCAACTTTCACTTCTATATTTTATATTTTGCACAGTGTTGCTGCTGCAAAATGTAAAACTAAGAGCTTCTGGTACCAGGTAGTTAAATCTGCAAATGTAGGAAATATATAAACGTTCACAATCTATTGGTCAAATCTGTTGTGTCACATCCATTCATGATAAAGAGCAGCAAAATGCTGATTTGTTTTAAGTATTTTCCCAAAACTGTCACAGATTATTTCCTTAACCTTTTTTCTTTTTCTTTTTCTTTTTAAAATTAACTTTTCAAGCCAATTATCTCGTGTATTTACCATTAGACAAATTGTACATTTAGGACTCATTGGTGACTGAACTGAGGTGAAAATATATTTGTTGACAGAGTCTGGTTTCTGTTTCTGACAGCTGGGTCCCATTATGACATGAAATCAGAGCCTCCTCAGGGTCCACTGTGAGGACTCTCACACTGCCCAGTTATCAAAACACAGCATGGAATCCACTTGAGCCTCTGAAAGTGCAGAAATAGTGGGAGGTGGTGAAACCATTTCCACTGTAGCCTACAACAGTAATTCTAAAGGTTAGAAAGGAAATTAAGTTCAATAAAATCTTTAAGGAATGAATCAGCGTTTACATATACATTCTGAGCTACATGAAGATTTTGATTGCCATGCTGTTTCCTTGAGTTCCAATGCTATTTGCTTTGTCATGATAATATTCATGTGCAAATACACTAAATACATCTCCCCTGAGGTTGTGACACTTATCATGTGAGAAGCAAACAGCACATGTCCTGAACAAACAAGGTTACAGATTCTTTAATGCTCCGGATTTCTCTACACAAATCCATCCAGGTCGTGGCTGCAACTCACAAGAATGCGCCATTCGATGATTATGTCTAATTAAATTAAATGTCACTTACAGGCAACGTGGAGTGTCTCCACCACACACACATACACACACACACACACACTCTGCTGCAGTGACTTCACCAGTATGGCAGCAGCATCTGACAATACAAACTAGAAAGAGTCTGATGCTATAGTAACAATGAGGATTTCACTTCATTACACCAAAAACTAAAGAAGCCTGTCTCTGCTTTGCTAGACACTGAATATTTCATGACGCCGATGGCTGACCTCGGGTTGTCCTGTGTAGAGGCCAAGATACTCAGACATATAAATGATGCATTGACACAAGCAAAAACTGTACACGACATTAAGGGGCCTCTGAATTGGAATTACTGCATGGAGTTTTTGTGAGAAAGCAGCAGGGACTTTTCTTTGGAGGCTGGCGATGAAGATTATCCATGATTGGATGATTCATTGATGCCAGTGACAGTCTGAGTGTGTGGGATGAGACCTGGTGCTATCTTTACCCTTCCCTCCACCTCTGCCCATCTCTCACTCTCCTCTCTTTATGGATCACTGCGGTGTATATGGAGGTTCAGTACTGGACTGCAGCCCAAGGGGGACATGGCTGTGTCATGTCCCCCCCCCCCATTGGTGGTACATGACTATAAATACTCAACCCACATGTACAACATACATTCAGATGTGCAGAGTGTAACATGCCGCATGACTCCCCATGTCTTTGTTTTCTTCGCCTACCAGAAAGCTCTGCAGCCGCGAGACAAATTGCTGCGTGGCATTAGCACTACAGTGAAGGATGAAAGTGCACCGAGCAAGGCAAACAAGCATCCCATTACAACTGCCACTTAGCAACAAACACATCTATTACAGCAACTGAGCTAGGCTGGAGGTGAGCCCGCACACACCTCCAACAAGCTGCTATCCAGGGCAATGAGATTCAGGATGCACTACGCTGGGAATTTCAACGAGAATAAGAAAAAAGAAAACAAATGGGCCTCCCACTTTCTCTCCCCGCTGAGGAATCAAGGGCCATAGCCACTGTTTACATACTTGAAGAAAGAGTCTCTTCATCAGATGATGTTTCATGATTTTTTTGCAGCCCTGCTGAGACTAGAAGCACTCCCTTTTCCACCATCATTTTTTACTACGGACATGAGCATGACATCACTTCCACAGAGACAGTCTGCTCGATTCATTGTTTCCACTGTATCATAGTGATTAATGGAGATCTTAATACACTGACCTGATACAGCTAGCCTTCTGCTTTTCTCTTTGTGTGCTGCTGGAGATATTTTTTACCTCCTCGTTTCTACCCACAGGTTCACCTTACACTCTGATGTGTGTCATATCTATTATCAGACAAAAACGCATAATTCCCTCCCTCTTTCTTTTAACCACACTAATTACTGTGGTGCAAATCCTGACTGCTGTTGTCATGGTAATTGCCTTTCGGGGGGTTATGTCGCCACTAAAGCTCAAGTGACTGAGATTGAGAGAAAATGAGAGGAAGTTAGGAGAAGATTGTGAAGGAGACACACACTGCTCTTTATGTGCCAACATATTTCATGTTTCATCTTGTTTCATGGCGTGTACTATTGGCAGTTTACCTTGACTCGAAATGATCTGACCACGGTGCTGCTCCGCGTCAATGCCAGAAAATGAATTTGATGTGGGTGAGTGGGGATAAGTGTTCTTTCAGCACCAAGCCGAGTGCCAAGAGGTCGCAGAGCTGAGACCCGCTCCCCGCCATTTATCCACTGCATTAAATGGATGTTTTGGGTTCAAGGAGGGGTCAGGAAAATACAACATATGTCAAACAATATAGGAAGAGAAAAGTAGGATCATAAAAATCCTTTTGTCATTTGGCAAACAGGGCTGCCGGCAGAGGAAAAAAGAGATTTGCCTCATTCATTGAAAGCTCTTGATCATCATTACAGAACAACAAGAGACACCTTTGACAGTTGGCACCGACATAATGCTGAAATGAGGACGGTTTAGCTTCTCCAAGGTCCTACAGTTCAGAGCATCATTGTGTGTGTGTGTGTGTGTGTGTGTGTGTGTGTGTGTGTGTGTGTGTGTGTGTGTGTGTGTGCTATGGTTGTCGCAGTGCCCTTAGGATGTCCTTGTGTGGTGTCAAGTGTCCTGCCGGACCTCAAGCATGACTGGCTTTCTGCTGTTTACTCTTGTTATTTAGACACTTCATCATGATGTTTCTGCTAATATCACTTTAATTGACTACTGTTGTCTCAGGATTTTTATGCGCAGTAAGTTTTGTTTTCTGTGCACTGGTTTGGTTTTAAAATACTACACATATATAAAAATTGACACAACGTACAAGACAAAACACACAGAAATCCAAATCAAAGAAAATTAAATAGAGCATGCGTTATGTATATTAAAAAAAAGAGAAAATGATAAACTATGAATACCATGAAACACAAACAAGATGTTTTTGCATGCATGCCTAAAATTGAAGCATGACACAGAATAAAAACAAAGCATATTTACCCACTTACCTCTAGTCGTATCTAGCTATGCGGATAGCTTTTGTTTTATTTGCACAGGTTTTGAGGTAAGCGAAATAATATAATTTTCTCCAAATACAAAAAAGACAAGCAAACAGAAAAACGCTGCAAATCCAACAGGGAACTAAGTTACAACACAATAGATGTTTGTAGGGGGACAGTTTTTAAGGCATCAATATACGCTATCAGAACTGCTTGACGGATGGTTAGCTGTGTCTGACCATTACTGTAACTTTCCAAAACCAGCAATCTGACATTCACGGCCACTTTGCGCCGTGATTGGCTAGCTGTGCGTAAAACAGGAGCCTGGATTTGAACTTCTCTCTCTATCTACTATTTCTTCCATGAGAAACTACCTAAAATGTGTGCCCTGTATTTGAATGATTATCTCCTCCGTCTCTCTCTCTCTATATATATATATATATATATTTATATACATTGTAAAATTTGTGAATCTATTTCTTTATTTACTTGTGTTTTATTTATTTGCAGTATTTTTTTCCTATAAAAGCTGCCCGTGTGTTGTCAAAGTGGGGAAGATGTTTTCTTTATTTGCTCGTGTTTCGTCTATTTGCATGTGCTTTCTGACGTTTCAGTGTGTTGAGTTCTCACAGCCAATGTATAGACTTCACAGTTTTTAGGGACTAGGAAGTAGTTCCATTCATCTCCATTTAATTGGGCTGGAGGTAATTTGGGTGAACTGTCCCTTTAACTTAGTTCCATAGAGATTATTGTTCAGCATCAAGGTGGAGGGACATTACCTCCACAGGTGATGAAGCTATTTCTTTTGCCTCTGGGTGAAGGACACTGTAAATAAAACTTACTTCTACCCACCTTCTACCTAACTTCTTCATATGACAGTAATAGCTGTCACAGACACACACACACACACACACACACACACACACACACACACACACACACACGCACACATGCAACACAGAGGCTAATTCAATGTTCCAGCTCCTGTTTGTTTAGTCACGGACAAAGAAAAGGCTGTGCCAGCAGCTTGTTGGTCTGCATGGGATTTATTTCACTGAGTTTGAAAGGAATTTATTTACAAATCAATTCTACACACAGAAGATCTACTCTATGATAACACACACACACACACACACACACACACACACACACAGAGCTCAAATACAGTTGAATCCTTTATGACTGGTGCAACTTCTGCAAAATCAGTGCAATCCTTTCATGCCAGATGCTGTAATGATGTAATGATGCGTTCTTTGAAACTGTGCTCATCTTATCAATAACTTGGTTTTTGGTTTGCGACCTGGTGTGCTGTAGGGTTGAGATATTTGCAAAGTAGAAGTGATTTAGTACAATGTATGTAATATTAAATCCTGAAGTAATCATCAGATTTGGAGAATGATCTTTGAGGTGGAATTGTTACAAAGCACTTATAATCCCTTATGAAGAGGAAATGATTAAGTGCTTAAACAGATAATGTATTGTTTACTGCAGCATTAACATATTATCTTCAACCCAACATTTATCATATACAAACTGTGAATCATAAATGCCTATAGCATTGCATCTATTTTTCTCTTTTTAAATGAAGATGTTCATGACATTTAGTCAAGAGCTCATCTGTAGGTCATCTCTATCAAAACAGAATAATCACTACTGTCACTATTTTGAGATGTGAAATTCTATAAATCCATTTAGACCTCATGAATGTTTTGACAATGTGTTAGAAATAGAGGCCAAGACGAGTTTCAGCACTCACAACTAGCAGAGCTATCTCTCCCTCCATGTTTTTCAGATTAATTCAAAGCATCCCACTGCCTGAGAAATGACAACACTGCAGAGACAGCCTGAAGTTACACTTTGATGGACACAGTGGTCTATCTCTGCCGTTGACTTCAGTGGTGAAAATGTGACCCCATTATGACGGGGCCTTATCAGCAACAGCCAAATGCAGGAAGTTTGATGGAAGGACTAAGGAGATGATTTGTGGACAGTCTAGCACACTAATGGTGCTAACGCTGCATGCTGTACACATTGTGGCAGAATATATTGTGGAAATGGGATGGGGGGACTCACATCCAATTTGATCAGGCTGAAAGACAAATCCTGCTGAATATTCTTCTGCTGCTCACTCACCTAAGACAGAACAAATCATTAGCACAATGTTTTAGTGTTGGAAAACAGGATTTCAGGGCTACTGCAAAGATAAATGTCAGCTTAAAGTTTATACAGTACAGTGCAACCTTTTAGTCTGTGATCCTACAAGCAGAGAAAATCCACTGGGCGCAACCTTTAGAAGCAGGGGATCTTCAACCCTACCTAACTCCTCGAATCAGTGGCAGAAAATCCATATCCTCTTAGAGGAGGAGTCACATCAGATAATAGATATATGAAATCCATCTTGTTTCTGAACTCTGTCCTTTGTAGGAAACAGATCAATGGGAAGGCTTCTCCTTGAATTGCCCACAGTAAAAATGGAACTCACAATGAAGGTACATACCATGGTAACATCACTAGAGCTGAGGTGGAACATGTCAAGAGCAAGAAATTGCAGAAAGTTGCAGAGGGCCTGATGTGGACCCTATAGTCAACCTTGTAAAAAGAAAAAGTCTCAGTATATACTTCTTCATAAATGGGATTTGAACATTTATTTTGATGTTGGCGCCCCCTAGTGGTAAGGTGTGTTCATACGGGCCACAAAGCAAATTTTCACCATGCTAGCAGCTAATGTACTACTGACATTAGCTGCTAGCTTGCTAGTGTGTGTGGCGCATGTCTGTGTGAGTGTTTATGTGATAGCTCAGATTTCAGAACTCACCAGGAACTCCAGCTCTTTCTGTTATTTTACTCCTGTCTTGTCTTGTCTTTCCTCTCATGTATGTACGTTCATGAATGAAATAGTCCCTGAATAGGCACAAATATTTTGCTTAAAAAACATGTTCAACTTACACCTTCGCCTCAATTCAACTCAGGAGCAGTGGTGCTTTGAGCTAAAAGCTAATGTCAGCATGCTAACATACTCACAATGACAATGCTAACATGTTGATATTTAGCAGGTGTAATGTTTGCCATGTTCACTATCTTCATTTAGTATGTTAGCATGCTAACATTTGCTAATTAGCACTAAAAACAAAGATGGGAATGTCATTAGTTTGCAGGTAATTTTGGTCTAATGATAGAGCTCATGAAGGCTAGATGAAAAGTCAGGGGATCACCAAAGGCTTTATGATTCATCCTCTGGGAACCATGTATATCTGGATCAAATTCCATGGCAATATATCCAATAGTTGTTGGAATATTTCAGTGTGTCAGAGTGGTGGACACCGACCAACATTGCCATCCCAAGAGCCATGCCTAATTTTTCCACAATCAAACATCTCATAGCATCAGAATGATTTAAAAGATACTAAAATCACATACAAATTCTACATATAGTGACTTTAAAAAACCTTACATAGACCCTATTCCCACTTTAGCTTCTCATAAACTTCTACAATCAAAAGTATCCTAACTAGTCTCATAACAACCTGACATGGCACATGTGGGACCAAGGATTGAGGGTGTCTACAGCTGAGAACATCATCAGCACCTCAATACCTAACAACATTGACATCAGCGAGACAGAGTTTAAAGACGGCAGCCAGCCTACAGCCTGTTCTCCCTGCTGCCATCTGTGAAGTGATACAAAAGTATCTGCTGCTGTTGAGCTTCTTCCCTCAGGCTGTGAGACTCCTTCACAACAACACAAATAAGGAGTGAGACTCAAACCTCACTTCTCTCAACTATTGTACCTCCACTCTACATGTTGCACTGCAAGTATTGAACTATCGGGATATTTATTTCCCTTGTTGCCCCTTTGAAATCATGAATAGAAATGGAGCCCTGTTCATCTGCTCATGTTCATTCAGTGCAGAATGCCACAATGTTTACATGACACTGTAATATGACACAACTTAACAAGACAACAATCTTAACAATCACTACGCAGCTGCATTGTTGCCAAATGCTCACTTATGTTTCCAGAGTAGCTCGCTACATTCTTTATTCAAATGTTTTTATTGCAATTTTTATTTTTTATTTTAAAAACTGCATCTTTTACTCTTTTATTTCTACAGTACATTTCTCCCCCTTACTCTCATTTTGGTTTCTCTACAACCAGGCTACAAATGCATTTTCCTGTTCCATCCTGTACTGTTGACGATAATAAAGCTGCCCTTGACCTTGATGTTGAAAGCGTTTGGCCTGATAAATACAGTGGTGAAGCACTCACTCAAAGTACTGGTGTGGATAAAGCCATAAACACACATTATATCTAAACTACACATTATTATATATGACGCATTTCAACAAAATGACTGTCATTCTTTCTGAAATAGTCTGTATTCTAGTCATAAGAAGTATCCTTCTGCAGCAGTTGCAGAAATGTTTCCTGCGTTTATTTTTGACTTGCCTCGCAAATGTAATCAAATTATGATGATTCAGATGCTCTCCTGATAAAGCCCCTGTATTCAAACAGCCCTTTATCATGAGACACTGTTGTTTTATCCACTCTGACTTAAAAAAATATGGTAACTCAGAAATATGCTTATATTTCTAGGAGGACTCAACTATTCCATGTACACATGTGGGAGTGTGCTTTTATTTTCTGCATGATAGGTGCATGTTTGTGAGTGGAGTTGACAGAGCTATGCAGACAAGTGCCTAAGCGCCTGGTTGCTCTCTCTTTCGACATGTCAGGTGCCGTGTTTACTCTGCCTGTTGCCCGGCAACCCCTGCCAAACAGACTGTTGGATGAGGGAAGCTGTAAAGTAGATGTTGTCATGAGGGTGTCTGTACAAGTGTGTGTGGTTCTGCGAGTCTGCAATGCAGGTACTACTGCTGCCCTCCATGGGGCTTAACAAGTTGTTGCATCTTCCCCATAATTAACCTCTCATTGTCTAACATGACAATGACTGATTCTAGGAATAGTTTAATAAGAGACATAACACACAAAGGGGGATCATTTATATTTGTTCCTGTTTGGTCTGGTAAGTTCACTTCAACCTAACCTCCGATTTTTTTCATTTTCAAACTTGTAGTCTTCAACTTCAACCTGAATTTCTTGTTACTGAAAAAGGTAATCACATTACTGTAACATCACTGCCCAACACTGATAGTAGAGACATTCAGACTTTCTCAGTCTGAGCAGAACACCTTGCCACCAGGTGATAAACCTCTGTTTTGTACAACGTCACAAAAGTGTCATAAGAGAGATATCTGTGAAATGTATTATTGATGTGTTTGCAGACTCGAGATCATTAGTGTACTGAGAAAACAGAAAGGGGAAAACAGACATCCTGGTGCACCACTGCTTTCAGTGAGAGATTCAGGGAGAAAATCCATCCTAAAGTCATATTTCTCCCTGATTTAAAACCCTTCAATTATCTGTCCTATTTTCTTGTTTGCCAGAATATGGTTCTTGTTCTTGTGGATATCTGGCCAAACTGTGATGCTACAGTAGAGTTTGAGTGCAGAAAACATTTCAGTGCTCTAAAACATCAGAGGAAAACAACAGCTTTTTAAAGAGCTTTTTTCTGCACTCACCAATATGCACCAACAATAACACAAGATATATCCATTGTAGAAGAGATCCCCGTACACCATAATGCAACAAAGCAACAAGACATGTTGCATTTTCAGTAAAGGGAAACAGCTCTTGCTCTATCAGTATTTCCCTGACAACCAACAAGCAAGACTTGCAGCAAGTTCACAAGTTCACACCTGCTCTACAGGGGTTTGGTGAGAGTTATTCTGTGAAAAGTAAGAAATCACTAACTGATGGCGGATGTGGACCAGTTGAGAAGAAAGAAGAGAGAGAAACTTAATCCTGGGAAACCTGATTATATATAACAGTGCATGCGTATCCAAGTTTGTATTTTTACTTCTGAATAACACTGTAGATCTACGCTATCTTAGATCATGTATGTCGTAATGTTCAAACCTGTCGTAGAAGTAAATTATCATATGAGGGGAATCACTCAGCTAAGCTTCTTTGATGAAAAATAACTGAAGAGATTCAACCTGACCTTAAAAAACATGCGACATTTCCCAGCTGAGGAACTGGAACCCATCTTCTACGATAAGGAGAGCGTCTTATTTAAATGTCACAGTGCTCGACGGACTAGCTCTGATATTGTAGAGAAACTGCTATCTTAGTGAGATGCTTTTTTTTTCATTAGTGCATATGAAACCGCAATGCAATTCACTGTGGTATCTCATTAAGCCCTATAATGTCTAATAATAATTAAATGCTCACATTTAGCAGAAAATGATTCGGCAGAGGAGATCACAAGCCTGGGATTCTGACAAACACAGTGTGCTTTGAGTATAATTGACTTTTCACTCTGCCCTGGAGATACAGGAGAATAATGGGGCTGGAAATAGCTAGTTAACCTCCTGTCAGGTAATACATAACGAAAACAAAAAAGTCTTCACAGCGCTGCAATATACCTAAACCTTTTCCTCTGAGAGGGAACAGAGGGATGTCAAGGTGGGAGTTGCTACACACAAGTGATTTTATTAAGTGGAACACCCACTGTGAGCTCAATCTGTCACGCAGGGATTGTTTGACGCAAATTATACATAATTCCCAGTGCATGACAACACACATACAGTATGGTTCAACAGCGCAGCATTGTGCCATATAGACAACAAATAACTGAACGGCACCTATAAATCAAAACAATACTGCTTTGTCATCATTGTTGTTGAGTAAAACCAATAATTGATCAATCATGAGAAGAAAAAGAAAGAGATTTACTGTGTTGAAAAATGGAAATTACACCTTTTTATGGGTTAAGATGAAGGAATGTATTTGCTTCAGAATATTCTGCTGCTAAGATGGCTGTAATATTGTATTTATGTTTTTATGCTCCTTTGTATTTCTCTTGTACTGATCTGTAACTATGATGATTATGTTTTTTTATACTTGATCAATCATATAACCTGGAGATCACCATGGTTTTTCTGAAAAATTATGAACTGATTAATTCTTAAAGAACTGACTGATTAGCAGCAGCTCTATTGTGATTTTCTTTAAACAGCCGTTATTCTATTTGTTCATTTTAGTGAACTAGAGTCAGTGTTATATTTGCTGCATGTCTGTGTTGCAGCGATCATGTTATTCTCTCAGTATATAGTAGCAAAGGAAACATGTTGTCAACCCCCTCACCTCTTTCTCTCTCTGCAATGTCTCCCTCTGTCTCTCCCACTTCTTCATTGCCCATGGCCTGAGGGAACAGTTGGCTTTCTGAATGCTCTTCCCCCTTTGTGAGCACACTTTGATTGGCTCTCCGCTCCCCCCAAAAGCAGAGCAGCATGGGGTGCTGGCAGCCAGCTTTCTGCTGGTGCTGCTCAAAAAAAGTCTGAAGGAAAAAACGAGGGGATGAAATCATCAGGAGGCTTCACCATAACCTGTCTAGGTATGTCTCTTCTCTTTCTGTCTGCCTCTCCTGCTGTAATGAGAATCAATGGGGTTTATCACAGTTCCCTCATGTCTTCTTGTCAAATGGAGTGCAATAGTCATCTCCTCTGTTTGCACAACCCTGTCCTCCTCCTCCTCCTCCCCATTGCCCTGCTGATTCCCTCCATCCTTTGCAATGCTATTTGTTGACCAGACTCTGCTGCTACCAGGTCACACACAATCCCAATAACACAGTTGTTAGGAGAAAGATGCACATGAACCTAAGGGGCTTGCTAAAATCAAAGCACAAAATCTGTCATCTACAGCTCTAATTTAACTCACATTTTCATGTGTCAGCAAAAGAAAGTGAAGCAAAATATGCCAGCACAGCTCTTGAGCATCGTAGTAAGTAGACATTTGGGAATGTATGACTCCAACACCATCTCTTTCTCCATATTTTTGGACATACCACCAAGCAGCATGAGCTCTCCGTCCACAGCTAAGTAAAGTGTGCACTGTGAACACACTAGGGCTGGAAGACAGCCAGTGGTTGGTTGGTTGCGGAGGATGTGGGCTGGTCTCTGGAGCCTGGCGGTTGTTCATTCATAAACCAGGTGGGGACTGTAAATGAAAACACAGACGTCTCCCTGCCTACACTTTCAAAGATCACATTGTACTGTTTTTATGTAAGGAGCAGCAGGACGTGCACGGTGCGAGTCCAACATTGACAATGTGTTTTGTAATTCACTGAGAGGGCTTGTCTACACGTGGTTAATATAACCTCAACTCAAAAATTAAGAGAAGAAAAGTATAAGTGAAGAAATGCAAGAATAATTATGTAATTGAAACAAAAATAGATTACCATGACATTTGGTACATACATGTTCCCCCTTGATGAAACTGAACAAATTTGGTGATCTCTTAACTTTTCCTGCAGCACCATCATCAGGTCAAGATTTCTATTTGTCCAATACTTTAGTTTGTGACTAAATTCCTGCAAAACTAATGACATTCCCATCGGCCTCAGCTGCACTTTGTGTTCAGTGCAAATTAGCAAATGTTAGCATGCTAACACGCTAAATTAAGATGGTGAACATTATAAACATTACACCTGCTTAACAGCAGCATGTTAGCATCGTCATTGTAAGCATGTTAGCATGCTCACATTAGCATTTAGCTCAAAGCACAGCTATGCCTAAGTACAGCCTCACATAGCTGCTAGCATAGCTGTAGACTCTTAGTCTTGTCAGAGCTTGTTTGCTGAAAACAAAACAAAAGCTGATGAGATGGGGGGTTGAATCAAAACAGTAAAGCTGTGGGCCGTAAAACCAAAACAATGAGCTAAAAGACATTCAAACGCCAAGTAGAGCTGAGGAAAACTGTAGCGTTGGGTGATTTCCCATAGGTTCATCACTACTAGCGATCCCTTACATATAGTTCTTTTACCCATTGTTAATATAAAAATATTGTTTAGTGCAGCTTTACATCAACAAAGGGATTCGTTATATCCACCTCTACTGTCAATAGTGCCAAGTTTCTAATCCACAGCTGTTGTCAGGAGAAGAAAACCAGAATAAACCTGGGTAGAATACAGAAACTCCATTCAGAAAAGGCTGACAATCAAATCCACGTACGTCTTGCTGTGGGGTGACAGTGTTAACCGGTGGACCAGCACGCCCCTGGCAGTAAAGTATGTTGGGTAAATCTGATGTCACGCTGAGTCTGCACTCGAGCCTTCTGATGCCGCACTGTTGAACGTCACTTTGCATGTCATTTTTTAAAAAGCATTTCATTTACAGACTGTTTTTGACTCAGTCTCCTTGACCCAGTTGTGATAAGGAAAATTCCCATCTATATTTGGATCAGTGTGTCTTGTCTTGCGCTGGCGTACATCACAGATGTCACGTCATCTTGAGAGAGAAGGTGTCACAACGCTGTGATCACGGGTCTGACAGGTCCATCCCCTTTAAAACATCCCAGTGGAGCACTACAAGGACATTTTTATGTCATGATGCCCAATTATTCTGTAGATTTTGAAAGTATAGAGAACTGTCAGTAATGAAGTAATGTTTTTCATATAAATACATACATTTTGATGTATGTCAGTGTATACTGACCCACAAGAATACCTGTAGTTCTTCCAGCTGAGTGTGGCAAGCCGTGGTCTGAGACAAATTGGTGAATGAGAGCTATTTTAAGCAATTTAATAGACGGCAATTCTTAAGGAATTCTTACCAGTGAGAGCACCAAACGGCTGCATTTAAAATTAGCTCTGTGGTACGAAATATATATTTAAACTACTCCATTTTCTACATCATGCTGTCATGTGGAGTATATGAATACAATATTAACATTTTGCTGCCTACTCAAATAGGACTTTGTCTATAAAAAGAACAATGTTTTATGGAAGCCAATTAGTCTATAATAATATTTATAATGGAAATTAGGTTCTTAGTTTTTACCTCATTTGAACTTCAGCTGCTGCACACTCTAAAGTAGCTTAAACCCTTTTTTTTTTTTTAGCTGTTTAGACTTAATTAGACCAAAACATTATTGATTTAGATATAACTTTAGTTTCTGTCTGTTTTCCAGTTTGTTCTTTGTTTCCTGCTACCTTTAAATATAATAGCTTTTTGTATAGCTGTAAGCTGTTTATGTTGCAGTGTGCAACAATCACCTATTGAACAAGAGAGGGCTTTATTGCAATGAGCAGCTCAATTTAATTGATGGGGCTTTGGTATCCTCGAATCAAAAGTTTGCTCCTGCATCCTGATGCAGATACTGTGAATCCCAATTACCTCAAATTTTCCGATCTCCGTTAGAGGGAAATGTTCACATTAGCCAATTTAGGGATGGCTTACAAGCCTGGAACAGGCTGAAATCAATGCTTCCTGTCACCTTTTAGCAGGACAAATGGAACCTATTGTTCCAGCTATCCCTCCCCCTAACTTAGACAGCTGGGGTAGATACACAGGCCAGGAAGCAGGGGCTCAGAGGCCTCCAGATACACCAGCAGTGTATCACTTGTACTATAAGAGTATAAGCTTCTGAGAGAGAAAACACCACGCTGACCCTAATCACATCCCAACTTTGAAGAGTCAATCACTGCAGGCAGGGTGTTGTGTTTCTAACTTTTGACATGGGGTGCTTCCAAACAGGCCACAGTGGCAGCAGGTCAGTGTGTTTCTGTGTGTGTTTGTGTGTGTGTGTGTGGGGTGGACTGGAGTCTGGATGCTGCTTGGCACAGTCATGGCTCCTTGACGTCAGCGCTCAGCCCAGACTGCTGCTGCTGCTGCTGATGCCGCTGCTGCTCTCAAACATGTCTTTGTTATTCAGAGCTTTCCATCAGAGAGCGGCGACCTGCAAAACACGGAGCGTGGCGCCCTCTCCGAGGAAGATCACGGGAGGACAGAGCGCGCGCGCAAGCGTGTATGCGTCAATGCGCTGGTGTGAGGGCGTGCGCGTGTTGTTGTTTATTAGGCTATTATATGGATTATTATGTTTGATGTTTAGTTTTATATTTAATATATTCAGATAATACATTAACGGACTATGTAAACATAGCCTACTGTAATCACAGAGTTCATTTTAACAAGGATTCATGATGATGATGATGTTATATTCATGTCATGTTATATTTTATTAATACCAGTATTTTACGATGTTGTTATATTTATAATATTATGTTATTTTTATTTTACATTTATTATTATTAATATTATTATTTTACTGTATATTTTTACATTTCTGTGGCATTTTAATTTTTTTATATATTTTTATTTTGTATCTATTATTATTACTGACTACTGGTACTAGAATTAGTGGTAAATAGCTGTGTATCCATATCAATATTACTTTATTTAATCAATGCAGAGATAAGAAATAAAATACCCAGCATGCCCAATTTACATTTTAATGAGTGAAACTACTTGTCAATAATGTTTACTCCCTTCCCCAGATTATGTGTAGCCTACACAATACGATAGACCCGGTTGGTACCAGACTCGGAGCGGGTCGCTCCAGCAGATCCAGTGTAACCAGATGGCTGCTTTGCTGAGCGGCAGTCCGGCTCCGCTCCCGGCTCCCTCCTGATGGCGTCTCCGCGTAAAATCCGCGACACATTTTGTTTGCAGCCACCGAGCATGGGTCCCTTTGGTAATAGAATAGCCAATGTAATTTGACACTTCAACTTACTGCGCTCTCTCCGAGTCTATTCAGTTACTCACCCTCTGACGTTGAGCCCATTCTCAGTGGCCGTGAGGGGGGAAGATATTTAAAAACAAGAGCCGAAAATTACCGAGGACTTTCTCCGCTTAATAACCCGGTGAGTAACTGCAAAGTTAACGTTGCTTATTCCCGGTGTCGCGCTGCGAGGCTCTTGTCTCGGGAAGGTTTTGTTTCCACTTTGGCTCAGATTGTTTCTCAACAATAGAGTGACCACTTGAACTGGCAACGAGGATCACGTCGGAGCCCGTAATAATCAACCGCAGCTTTTTATTTACTATTACGCTGCTCTGTGCCGTCGGGATTGAACCGGCGGGCTGTTAAGCAGGTTGTGCATTTCGTTGGTAACAGATGCCGCGCTGATCTCCAAAGCGTTGGGGCTTGGAGGCTACATTGTAGCAGCATGTATGCATTTTGCTTGCAGAATGAATCATGCAGCGCTGCGTGTGTGTGTGTGTGTGTGTGTGTGTGTGTGCGTGCGCGCAAGGTTTAGAGGTAGGTCTTGCTTTTACCTTTTGGCTTCTGATGTGCACACAGCACATGGTTTGTCTAATGTGGTGCCGTGGAACTGATGTGATTCACGCAAGCTGCAGAATAACTGTGGCCATGGCAAGACTGCGGTCACTGCAGCTGCGCGGATTGTTCATTAAATGTCATGCTTAATGTTTATTTCTGAACTTTGTTAACAGCAGCACGTGTGTGTACTTTTAAATATCAATGTATTTATGTCACAGCCTGGCGTTATCTTGCTGCTGTTGGTCATTTGTGCTTCATAAGGGTTTAACAAGTTGACTCCCCAAGTTCCTGCTGTCTTAATATGGAAGTTGGGATTGAGGGGGCCTCTCATATAGAAGTGGGTTCATTTTCACTTGCTGTACATCTGTCCAGGAAGCAAAAAGCCATGGCCAAGTGGAAAAAGTGGGCTAGACTCAGTTCCCTGTTCTGCTTCCTAACCATTGTGAATGAAAGAGAGAGAGTGTGTGTTTCTCTCATACAAGCATGCACTGTATTTCTGCTTCTGAAAACCCCAGTTTGGGATCATCAACAAACATACATGCAGATGTTTCTTCTCTTTTTTTTTGGTGAGATGTCCAGGAGAGAGTGCTTCCTGTTTTTGTTGTGTTGCTGAAAAGTTCGTTCTCCTCGTGTCTGCTTTTAGCTGCTGCAGCATCTGACTGTTAGGACCCCGGCTGCTGAGGGTCATGTAAAACTTCTGTGGTGATACCAGTTATTGAGCAGCCTCGGTTGCTTGTTTACGTTCCTGTCATGTAATCCAAGGGTTTTGTTTTGTTTAATAGCTGCTGAACTGACGGGCTTCTCGACTCAGCTGGTTTTAAAACTTTAAGATACAGTCTTGATTCAGGACAGGAGAGGATTTCAAACTAGGAATCTGCCATCTTTATGCACCTGGACCTTTGATTGCTCTTTGCTCGAGTCCCTTCATGGGCACCTTTCAATCTGCACTCATCACAAGCACTCGATGGCACGTGTGATTAAACGCTGATTGAGCTCTGCTTGTGGAACTTTAAACTTCCAGTAGCTTCATAGATCAGGGTGGTGTCAGACAGAGGAGGAGGATTTTCTGTCCTGTCCCCTGCCTCCCAGTCACCCCACCTCTGCGGGGCCCCTGGTTGGGCTCCTGAATAACCATGGGGCAGACCCCACCAAGCTGACCTTCTTCTATTCAAGTTGAGGATGTTGAAACACCAGCCGTCAAACAAAAGACACATTGAAACAGAGATCTGCAACCCAGCACGTGTGTCTGGGCGCTGGCATTTATTAACTCAGAGTTTCCTACTGACCAATGAGAAGCGTCAGCACATATCGAGAGGCACAATAAAACTGTAAAAGGACGTTGAGCTGCTTCTGGCACAGATTAGTGAACAAAACCTAAAAATAAACACAGAAAATAAAGCTTTACTTTGATGTCCAAATCAAATCGCATGTATCTTTTAGACAGAAAACACTGAAGCAAATCAGTTTTTTGTCTGGACTGCAGCCAGCCTGAGGTCTGTGTGTGGCTCTGTGGATTGACAATGGCAACACGTTCTCAGTGCAGGGTGGGAGTTTTCCGCTCTCCTTTCCGCCCACCCGACGAGGTGAGAGTAAAGGCGGAAGCTGGAAATGGCTGTGCCACATGGGAAATAATTCAACTCTCAGATCAGAGAGGACACACAAGAGGCCTCATTACCTCCAGCAGTACTGCTGGCCAGCCTGTGAGGAGACCGAGAGCCGGTGTGTCTTAACTAGCCACACTCACCTACTGAAATATTGTCTGTGTGCTGCATCTGATGCTCCTTTTGTCTGAAAATATTCCTGAAACACAACACAGTGTACAGTGTCATTTTACCCTCTTTCAAACCCTCTCCCAGTGATTTGCAGCCTGAGCCTCCTTTTACCAAGAATGTGTGCTTAAGTAGCTGGTAAACATGGCTGTTAGATGGTGTATAATGTCATAATGTTATTGATTTGGCTTGGGAATTCCACTTGCGGAGAGCAGCTCCTGCATACGGAGAGCCCCTCTTAAGCTTCGACTGCTCTTCCTCCTTGGTCAGAGCCTGTGGGAGGTTTGTGTAGGTTTTGCTCAAGGTCCCTTTTGTGTTGTCTTTGCTGGAGAGAATAAACTCCTGGGATGAATCATCCTGCTGGTATAGCTATTTTCAATAAGTGAGGAGAGTGCAGGGCAAGTGTGGCGCTCTCCGCACAGAAAGTGTGTCACTGGGCAGCTGTAGTAGCTTAATCATGAGGTTTAGTTTGGTGTCAAACAGCACTCATAACATTGTAAAGAGTTATTTTGATACTGCAATATATCTGGAAGTGAGATTGTTCAGGATAACTAATGGTGGAAAGTAACTAAGTACATTTACTCACTTTGAGTACATATGTTGCTTCTTTATACTACAATTTCACTACTTTTTTTTGCAGAAAAACTGATGATTATTTTACAAGATATGTTGCATAATTATAGATTAAACAATTGTTTCCCAACCTTTCTGGCTTGTGATCCCTTGTGAAAGAACCAAAAAACACAGCGCTCTGTTGATCACTTGTGCTCACTTGACAGATGGCGTCTCGGTCCTTAGACCTTCATCAGGTCAAATTTTTCCAGACGATCTTCAATCCGGGCGAATTTTACTTGAAGAAGGTCAAATTTTTACCAAAAACATGTTAATAAAGTGGGTACAAGTGATCGACAGTGTGCAGGATTTTGGACCTTTAACAGTCAGTCCATAAGACTTTCTGCAGTGCAAGAACTTTGTGGTGAGTGTCATTGGCTTGTGACCCTTTTAAAATGATGTAACATGTACTTGCGACCCATTGTAACACACACACACAGTATTATTACACTGTTGTATTGCTAGTTTTATTCCAGTAAGGGTGTCTGAATACTTCTCCCACCACTCAGAATAACAAAATAAACACTTACTCTAGGCCTACATCGTACCACAGTATTCTTCCCATATGAGTTATTCTGCATTCCTCATGTGTGTGTCTGTGATGATTTGTGACGCTCCACCTCTGTGACACAGAGCTGCAGTAACATGTACTGTGCAGAATATCCACAGATGGGGCTTTGTGACGGAGAGAATGGTCAGACTGTACCTGTCAGCTTGACTGTTGACTGTTAATATGAAGCTTCTATTTTCAAAACACAGCTCAGGGAAAGGGAATCTGTGTGCGTTTGCGTTCGTGCAGGAGGGAGATACGGAGCAAATGCGAGGGATGGGAGAGGTGCTGGGAGTGACGCCAGACCACACATCATTTAATCACGTTAGAGTGTGCAACCACTTTGTGCATATTTTCGGTCGCATTGGTGATAGGAGTTGTTATTGTACAAACTGTACACACAGAGAAGGCTTGACAGGAGGGGAGACGGGGGTGACAGTTTGATAGAGAGAAGAAAAATCACTCTCATTTTGGGGTTTTGAGATTTGTCAAATTGTATATTCATTTCAGCTTTATGACCAAAATATGATAATAGAAGTCAGATTTTTGTTGCTGCGGCTGCCACTTGTGAAATGGGAAGCAACAACATTTGAGACCACTTAAAAGTTGAGCCTGTGGAAGGATGACCATTGTGCATATTAGCGTTGGATTTGAACGTGTCCTTTTGGGCTTAATCCCACTGTTGACTCGCCTGCTAAGTACTGAGTGTGTTATTTTTGCTCTTTTTAGGGAGCCCCTCTCTGCATAATCTCACTTAATCTAATCTATCCCCCTTTATAATAGACTGGGAATGATGTGACTTTATAGAAAAAGCTTTAGTGTAGATCCATACCAAACAGACTAGTGTGCCGGCTTCTTCCCCAACCCCTCTGGCAAAGCTCTTGTGAAAATGCAAGTGACCTCTGCGCCCCCTTGTTAGTCTGAACAATAGGCCTGCCTCCTTTTACAGCTGCAGCCATGCTGGAGGGGAAGTTAGCCGGAACAGAAAACACACATCTCCTGATTAATAGGCCTAAATTCTGTATTTTTGGCTTGATTGGTACACCAGTAAGATATCAGTAACATGCAGGATTTAGGGCTGCAACTAACTTATAGTTTCGTAATCGATTAATCTGCTCATTATTTTCTCGATTAGTTGTTTTAAAATGTCTAAAAATTGAGACAAATGCCCTTTATAATTTCCCACATCCTAAGGTGACATCTTCAAATGTCTTTTGTCTGACCAACAGTCCAAATCCCAAAGATATTTACTTTGCTATCATGTATGACAAAGTATAAAAAGCATAAAATCTTCACATTTAAGACGCTTGAACCAGCAAACAATTATTCAATTATCAAAATAGTTGCCAATTAATTTTCTGTCGATCAGCTAATCAAATAATTGACTTGATCGTTGCAGCTCTGTCAGGATCTGTTGTTAGCACTCAAAGTGACTGACAGAGTTCTTGAAGATGTGAATGGCATGAAACAATAAGTCGATTAAGAATAGAATAAGTCGTTAATTGATTATTGGTTTTAGTTGTTTATCAAACAAAAATGTCAGTCTCTGATTCCAGCTTCTAAAATATGAGGATTTGCTGCTTTTCGTTGTTTTATTTCACTGTAAATTGAATGTCATTGGGTTTTAGCAACAAGCAAATTGAAGACATCGCTGTAGGTTCTAAGAAATTGTGAATGTTTTTTTTTTTTTTACATTTTTATTAAACAATTTAATTAATCTAGAAAATAATCTGCAGACTAATTGATAATGAAAATAATCATTAGTTGCAGAACTAGTCTCAAGTATGTGCAGAGTTCTTGTAATTGAGGTTATCTGTGCTCACGTTGGCTCACGTCAGGTTTCCTGAAGATCTGGATGAAGTGGAAATTAAAATGCAATTAAAATATGCTGATGCTTTGTTTGCGTGTTTGTTGCCAGCAGGGTTAAGTCATACTGCGACATGATAGTTCTGAAGAAAAAAACTAGATCCAATCTGCGAGTCTTAACCCACGATGGATATAATTGGAGCTTTTGAGGCCCCTAGCATTCGCCGGCTCATGCATGTTGAATGTGACATGCTGTGAAAAACACACGCAGATGATGTCACAGAGCAGCAGCGCAGTGTTAAGTGTAAATGAAAGGCTCTGAATCATGAATAACATCCGGCTTCCCCCAAAGTCTCAGCTTCTATAAATTAAACATGGTCCAACCCAGGAACCTCAAAGGGTTGTCAAGTCTTGCAGCGTGGCAGACATGTTTCTTAAATTTCAGCGTAAACTGAGAAACCAGCAGCTGCTCTCGAAATTTGAAAATGTCTCACTAGGTGTAATCTCTCATCAGAAAAATGGGCGCTGGAAAGACTCCTGAGGGGCTCTGTTGAAGCGTCTAGCAGCACTGAGGAGGTTTTGTTTTTTTAAGGAGAGAGAGATCCACACCTCTGATGAGTAATGAAGGTGATTCTGAGCAAGTGGTGGAATTACATTCAACAGAGCCCGCGGGGGTCCATATCTCATTGTACTCTGACAGGGAAAATTAACTGGGATTTACTAATACACAGGGAACGTCCTTCCCCCATTCTCTCTCGCTCTCAAAGAAAAGGTCTGAGGGTAATCTCTTTCCCCAGCAACACCCCACCCCCACCCCCATCAGAGTCCTCCCCCCACCCTCCAACCCAAACACAAATGTCAGCTGCTTTCAAGTTTGCTATCAAGATGTAAAACACAAGTAGATCAAATCCCCGACATGTTGCACAGTTTCTCATTCGTCTGTTGCCGCGTGTCGACACACAAGAGGCTCCTATTTGAATACCGTTTTGCATTTCACCTGTTTTCCTTTGCATAGTCACTGTGACAAAGGCTGAGATGACCCGAAGTAAAGAGGGCTTCATGGCTTTTATTCCCATAGGCTTTGATTCTAAATGATGATGCTCCTTTGGTTTTGACCAACATGGGTTTTGTTCAGTAAGTTCTTTTTTTACAGCACTTGAAAACTTGGGTTGGTATGTTGCTAGCTATGATTTAATTAACAGTTTATCACTCAGAAACTCATAAATCTGCTTCATCAGGACTCTTTCCGTGTGGTTTCATCACATTTGATTGACATGACAGTAGAAAACAACCCAACAACTGTCATCAGATTCTGATTCTTGCTGGTTTCAGCCTCTTAAATGTGTGGATTTGCTGCTTTTCTCTGTTTTATATCACTGAACATTGAATATCTTTGGTTTTAGGGCTGTTGGCAGAAAGCAGTGAAAAATCATTAATTCCCCAGAGCCCAAGGTGACGTCTGTCTTGTTTTTTACTCAACCATGTGTCAATTAATAGACTCCGAATGACATGGAAGCTGCTATATTGTTAAATTCTGATTGGTGCAGGGAAATACCTCTTTTAACGCCCATTTTAATGCAGTTTAAAGAGCACAGAAAAAACAAATTCAAAAAATCTTTAGTTTCAAACAAGCAGTATTTTAAACTTTCGCTTAGAGGAAGAAGCTGAATAAGAAAATTGGTTTTCAGGGCACTTGGTGTAAAACTGTGCCTAAGCAGAGCTACAACAGAGAAAAGTGTAACTTAATTTAGACCTTACTTCACTTGCCTACATTCATTTTGTTTGTAATACAAACTCTCTTCTATCCTTTAGTTTGTACAGTAGCGTCTCAGAGACGCTGGGTTGGGAAACACAAGAATTACAGGACTACAACAAATGACCATTTTTATAATTTATCAGATAGTTTTTTGATGACTTGTTTAGTCATTTTGCCTCTAAAATGTCCAAAAATAGTGAAAAATTGCCGTCAGAGCCCAAGGTGACATCTTCAAATATCTTGTTTAGTCTGACCAACAGTCTAAAACCCAAATATATTCCATATATTATTGTTTTATAGTATATAAAACAGAGAAAAGGAAATCCTGTTGATAATTGTTTTATGGATTAATCATTTGAGCTTCAGTTCAGATGTCTCTGCTATCAGTGGAGCTTTAACAGTATGGTTCATTTAACCTGATTTCGTCTCTTTTGTGAGGTGTTCTTACTTTTTTTCCCCTCACTCAAACAAAACTGTCTAACTGGTGATGAAGCGCAGGCAGCAGTGACGCCACACCCACAGCCCGTGTGTCAGCTTACACGGCACCCTCACTCTAACACGGTGTCTGTGTGCGGTCGGTTACCCAGGTGCAAGGCATGCATCACAGACCAGAGCTGATACACTAATGTGACAGCTGTGGACAGTGAAAGAAGACCATGACAGAAGTCTCAGAACTGGACGCGGTGGAATACATTAACCCCATAGCATCCGACTGATGCATTTTGGGTCAAAAATCACACCCCTTCTGTTCTGCGCCTTACTCAGTATTTCAGATAACAGTATTTCTGTTGTCCATCCTGGATTAAATGACACTAGATTTAGCCTTACTTGCATGTGTTTCTTGCACTGGTTGATTAGGATGGGAGCATTGTAACGTCCATGTTTTCATGGATGAATAAATGGAACCTCAAACCTTCATCTTGCCTCATAATCCTCAAATTTAGACCCTTTCTGCAGTGTCGAGGTAATGCAGGTGATTGCTGTCTGTAGTGTAAACAGGAACTGCTAGTAGCTGAAGCAGCCATGACATTTCATGGTTCACAATGTAAACAAATATGGACAAAACTGGGCTCAGGTGTAGCTCACAGCTAATTTGGCGTCTCCGTGGCAACACAATACTTTACATCACCCAAAGCATGATGGGAACTGTTATGCCAAAGCATATATATAAAAAATGAAAATATACAATCCAGAAAATTAGAGCTTTTTATTTTTCGATTTACACTATTGATACTTTTGTCAACAGTGCTTAGGCATACAACATCCCATCAACGTGGTTTATATATTCAAGGAACACTGACACTCTCCTCTATACATTCGTGTACAGACATGTGATGAATACCTGTGGACATGCAGGCAAAAAGCTGAGACGATTTTAAATTGCTTACAATGGGTTTTTTTTTTTTCCATTAAAAAGTGTCCTAGAACATATATAATACAGGTGACATGTCAAACAAGGGTATTTCTGGTTCAAAGGGTTAACAACTAGGTACACTGGTGAATGTGTCTCTGACTGACCTGGGATTTCAGGATATGAAATGTGCGTTTATGTATCGGCACAGCATGTAGTTGACCAGAAATGTGTCTTGGGGCCACGTGCGATGCTGTCCCAGTGGTGACTTTAAATAACTCTTCTGTAAACATGTCCTGTCTGTTTCCTTATGTTCCCTCGTCCGGTGGCTGGTGGGCTACCCCATCCTCAGCGGCAGCTTCGGGAAATGAACACAGACGAGATTGTCTCACACACTAATAGTAATCACAGATATCATAACAACCAATGCTGCTGATGAATGCTAATTAATTGGGAAGTGTTGGTCTGGATGTAAACACACAGTGAGACACATATGCAGACACACTTCACACTGCTATTTATAGGTGCAGATTGCATAAGCTCTTTTCTAACACCAGGGTGTTCTCACTTTGTCAGTATCAAACAGAGAAAAGCTGTAACTGACCAGATTATTTTTGCACACGCACACATTGCACCCCTACTCCTTCTTGGCAAACGGTGTGTGGCCCAACGGGTCCCACAGCTTACAAAAATGTTGACGGCGGACGCTATTTTTGACCATCTGCTCTAAAAGGAGGGCATGTTTGAGTCACAGACGCTGTGGTGTGAGGCTGTGCCCGTGATGTGCCTGGCATGTGGAGAGGGAGAGGGAGAGGGAGGGGGGGGGATGGCTCACCCGAGGGCCCAGCATCCTTCGTGTCACCATGGGCGTACACAGTGCGCGGCTGGTTTCACTAATGTGTGTTACATTAGCATGAAGGGTGATGGAGTGGGGTGTGTGAGTGTANNGTTGAGGGGAGGGAGGGGCTGATCCTCCACATCTTGGACGAAGAACAAGAGAGAAGATATCCTTGTGCTTGACTTATGGTGTAAACATCGTCAGTGAGATGAAATAGTCTGAGGTCAGAAATGTCTCAACAAAAGTGTCTGTGTCTTGTGTGTATGTGTGTGTTATTTGTGAGGTAGGAATGTGAAACCTAATCTGGGCTGGGGTTGGGGGGGGCGGGCGGGGGGGTGGCGGCACACAGTGTGTTTCTTTGGAGAATTAGTTTATGACTCTTTTTGGGGAGAGAAATCTGGCTGCTACACAACTACTTTCATATTTACACTTTCCTTGGTATTATTTTGACTTTTTATGCTTTTTCTTTTGTGCATCCTTATGATTCTGTATTTTCATTATATTTCTTTTATGTTTGTAATGTATTTCACTTATTTCTTCAACAGCATGTGTGCAGCTAATCTTCCAATCAAGTCATTTTTGTCTGCCCTTAATGTCCTTAAAGTCTTCTTTTCTTTTAATGTGCAAAAACCTCCCAGTGCGGTTTCTTCAAGTACTACTTGTTTCAAGTATTTTCTAAAAATCATCTATTTTTTAATCTTTCTTTTTTCAAGATACAAGAACAATAGTCTGACTTCCATGGCAGATTTGTTCACCTGTTTTAAGAAAATATGGTTTTTAGGACTCAGTTACAGACAGGCTTGATGTGATAAGATGATGTTGCTCCGTCAACTTACAATATTCAAAAAGTGGGATGCAACTAATGGTTATTGTCTTTATCGGTTAATATGGTCATTGTTTTCTTCTTTCCGTAAAATGTCAGAAAATAGTGAAAAATATCCATCCTGGTTTCCCAGAGTCCAAGGTGACGTTTTTAAATGTCTTGTTTTGTCTGACCAACAGTCCAAAACCAAATGATATTTAATTTGCTATCATCAAGTCAGAACCAGTGATTGTTTTTGCACTTTTTCTTTTTGTTAATTTACTTAAATAATTAAGCAATTATCAAAATATTTGCAGATACATTTTCTCTTCTCTAAAGTAGAAACACCACGCACTGTTGCTCTGTGATTTCACTTGACCTTTGACATTTGAGGTCAAATGGCACGTCTTGGTGTTGGTGCCACAGATATCCACAAGGACCACCTCCGTGACACTTTTTTGTATTATTTTGGCACCAGCTGATCTTGAGGAGCAAGTTGAAAAAGCAAATCACTCGAGGCTGCGTGTATCCTGCATCCTCTCTGCGTGGTATCGGCAGACACCTCCTTTGGAGGAGGAGGAGAAGGGAGGTGGAAAAGATCATGTGAGCTGTAATTATATTTATGTTGGGTCCCATTCAATCTGTCACAGTAATTTTGCCTGACTTGTCATATTGTAAATCATTACAGCGGATTAGATGCTGGTTATGAACTCAAAAGGCCAGGGAAGGATTCCTTTGTTGTCCTCGTGATCACTGTATTTGTTTTTGACAAGCTAGTTGTGATGGTATTAGACGTACAGTGTTTCCTGGATGTTTCCAATAAATTTTAATTGGGAGGAGAATGGGTAATGTCACCGGCGTTTGCTTTGAAGAAAACCCCTTTCAGAAGAGCGGGCAGTCTTCCAAGAGTGGAAGGATGCCTCTGAATGCGTCCACTTTTTGTTTTCTTATTTGTCTGGGATCAAAGACGGCGATGAGCAGCGATGGAAAGTTTGACTCTGTTTCTGGCAAGTGGCTTCTTTCAAACTAGTGCAGTAGAAAGGGAAAAAACAACAACAACCTTTTGGTTCATCTCAATCAGCTGCTCACTGCTGAAGCAGGGTAGACTTCTGGTGACTGATGAGAGCCTGATCGGTTCCGCGTGCTTCTGTTACACTCGCTGTCCAAACTCAAATAGTGATCAACTCTACACTTGCTTGTGGCAGCTGACACAATATTATTCATAAATATATCATAATGATTAGTTCAGGCCCTCATTCATTAGTGAGTGGCACAAATCGTTACTCCCAAATCACTAAAAAGATTAGTTCTGAATGAATGAACTTTTCACGCCGCTCGCTCTTCCACTGCTCTTGCACAACAATACTATTGTTAGGCTTTGTTTTATTCTCCCCTCATGAATTTCTGGCAGTTAAATCAACTCACGGTGGCGAGTTGTCCTACATGTGCTCTGCCACCTCGAGTACAAAGACTGGGGTACAAGCCTTACGTGTCTGAGCAGTTGCTTCATTTGTCTACAAAATCGCCTGTTTGGAGAAGCCCTGAATGTTGCATCCCGCCATTTGTATGCGAATCACATCTACCCAAATAAAGCCTCAAAAATTTCCCTAATGTTCACTGCAGCAAAATCACATTTCAGCCTTATTTACGCCACTGTCTATACCTGCAGACATAATTTCATCCCTAATTTTTTATAGACGCTCCAAGTTGTATGAATTTGTGTCATTATGTTTGCTGCTGATAGGAAATGTTTTGCATAATAAACAGCCAAGACAACAAGTGAAAAATTAATGTGCAATAGAGTTTATGATGCATGTGGTGTGATGTTTACTGATGACTGAAAAAAAACACTATTCTCTTTGGAATGATTGTCAACCATCAATTTTCCTAACGTCATTGTTCAGCGAGTGAGTATTTGTTTTTATTAATCTCCACCGTTTGTATTGTCATGTTAATTTACTCTGCAAGAGTCTCACTACAGTCTGAAATTTATAGAAGAATGAGGATGAAAGCCAAGAAGGCGAGGCTCATATCAGCGGAGTAGGATATTGGAGAGGAGTAGTCTACACTTTGCTGAACTCCCAAAGCGTCTTTTTTAATATTTAGCTCCTGTCAGTTAAAATCAAAAAGTTTCTCACTTTCTCTAAAGCTCGAAGAGAAAGAGAGAGACAGAGAGAGAGGGGGAAACTGCTTCACGGGTGAAAGCCCTCGCACATGAATATTTAATGGTTGCATTTTAACCAGAGTCATAAAATCCAAGAGGATGTGGCTGAAAAGAGAGCAGTGAGGAGTGTGCAAAGTAGGCTACTTTGTTTCTTTATAGTCTGAGCTGAATGCCTGAAAGTCATGTAACTCTTTTTTTCTGGCTGCACAGTGAATCAAATATGTGGATTGTGTCAGGCTAATTTAAAGCCCGGGCCACGTTTAGCGATGTGTTGCAGCCTGTTTTTGCAGGGTAAGCAGCTTGTTGTACAGCAGAATGAAGAAATCTTGGACCTCAAGGGGCTAAATTGAAAATGTTTCATTTTGACAGTTCTTCAATGCACTCAGGAAAATGGATTTTATACACTTAATCCATTTGGCCAGTTGACCAGATTCAGAAGCAACACCTATTCAATGTACATCCATTTTAGCTTAATGGAGTTTGAGCCAAAAACGAGGATATCTGTGGATATTTAATATGCAACCTCTCCTTCATCTTCTTCTAGTCTTGTCATGCATTTTTAAAATTCTGTTCAGCCCTCCGCTGAGCCAGACTCGCAGCAGACAGACACTGAGCTGATTGTTAAGTTTGATAAAGCTCTGTATTTGTGCGTGGCGGGGTTATTTTCGTGTATGCAAGCTTTACTTCACAGAGGTAATCATTTGTCATCCAATATTGAATCTAGTTAAATGGGCTCATAAATTGCAATCACTTAACTCAGCCCAACTATTACGTTTAATATTGCTTTGTGGAAAAGGTCAGCCGGCAGTAGATCAGGTTCCAGCAACCCAGATAATTCAGCTGCCTTTTATGAGTCTTTTTAAGCTCCGGAAAAATCAGCAGCCAGGCACACTGACTGTACAGTACTTAACAGTGGCACAGGATACGCAGCCGCTATACTGTTTATACTTCCTATCCTTAATGCAGTGTTTAAAGTGTGTGTGGTTGGCAGCTTACAGATAAACCACAGTGGATGCCCTTAAGGGAAACAAAATAGAAGGCTGTCCCCACTGAAAGGTCCAAAGTGCAGTTGTCCACTCTGCACAGCAACAATGGAGTGGTTGTGCAAACGGAGCCATCAGCGACGCTGGCAAGCCTGGCAAACCAGCTTATCAGGAGGCAGGGGGTGGTGGGGGTAATAGGAGGTTAGAGTGCATGTGTGTGTCTGACTTTGTTTGGTGTTCAGTGGCACACAACCTCTCAGTTCATTTGGAAGCGGTGTTCTTGCTAAGGCTGCAAAGACACAGCTGGGTAGCGCGCTACACATGGCCCCTTTTGTGTTATTGACAGCTTCAGATTGTGAATATGTGGGTTTGCATGTGTGTGTGCTTATGTATGTGATCATGTATGATCTGTTAACCAACACCATTAAAGGAATTCTTTCCTTGGTGAGTATCAAATACTCATGTCTATTAGAACCGGGCTGAAATCAATATCACAAAAATAAAGAATAACCTTTTTCCACTGAATTGGATTGCACAATGATGACACAATATCCTCATGTCACCACAATGCAATTCCAATGCAACTAATGATTATTTTCATACCAATTAATATGCAGTTAATTTTTTAATTGATTAATCGTTCAAAAAAATGTGCATAAGTTAAAAGGATTTCCCAGAGCCCCACGTGACGTATTCAAGTTGCTTATTTTGTCCGAGCAAAACCTAAAGAAAAATTTACAATAATATAAAATGGAGAAAAATAGTAAATCCTCACATTTAAGCAAGTGCAACTTCAGTGCTCTGCCTGAAACGCTATGCTCTATTGAACTATTATCCAATCTATTAACTTAGAAGGTGGTTCTGAAAAGTTTGGAGCCTGCTCCTTTTCAATTAGACTCCATTGTAACTCCAAGTTGACTACAACTGCTGAGGTCCTTGAAGGAAATAAGTCCAAACTTTTCAGAGCCACCTTTCCGTATTTGATACTTAAAAGATCGATTTTCAGGGGGGTAGTCCTTTAACCCCCTCACCTGGAATAATACTGAGCAGATGTTAAATGGCTCTAACTGGACAGGTCCAGTAGATAAGTGAGGACTATCAAAGAGTCAATATTTACATGACTTTTTTTGTCGCTGCAATACATTTACTGCTGTCAATGTACTCGCTCGTCTCTCACACAGGATAGCGACTCTGATTTTAAGCAGCGCAGTTTGTTGGTGGCAGATATTTTTTGCTTCTCAGAGCTGTTTGAGGTGTAGGAGGAATGCGTTGTGTACTCAGAGAGTTTACTCACTTGCAAGATAGTGCTTTCACTGCATTTCCTTTGGGACACAACACTTGGAAAAAAAAAAAGGAAGTCTCAAGGTGCCTGTGTTAGGCTTTAGATGTGACTCTGGGTTGGTAAATATTTAGAGAGCAAACATTTTGATACCAGCAGGGATTATAGTTGAGGGAAACATGTTTTTCTAAGAATGTAAATGTCAGCATATTGCAAGGCATAACGCTACATATTTTCATTTTAATGCCAGTCTCCAAAAAACAGCAGTTTAGCAACTCAAATCCCACAGAGGAAATCAGATTGTTTTTCCAAGTCCAGCTTATTTTGATGTGGCTCGCCCACTGAAAATCATTCTCTTTGTTCAAAAACCATCCAATTCATCAGCAGGGATTGTTGCCACCCACAAACAACCAACATATTTGTTCTGCTGCTTCACCTTGTTGGCTTTGTAGAGGGAGGGTGCCAAAGGTGGATGTTAAACATGTCAAGTGCTATCTGCCTTATTTACTTGGTCACTGAATATTCATGAGCCTTGATACTGGTGTCAGCCTTCTGCCAGCCGTGCAGAGAACCAGCAGCAGCCTCTACAGTCATCAAACAAGCTTCATCCCTCGACACTTGTGTCTTCCCAGAGATCCTCTTTCACGTCACATTTATGTTTGTTTTCTAATAAGGTGGTGATCTCGCCTAAAGCTGACAATTGCTTCCTGTTCCAATTTGCATGGCATGCAAGGGGAGCGCGCCACTGCTCGCTCAGGGACGAGTCAGTGAAGGCACCCTGCGAAGAAGAGGAGGAAGGAGGAGGGAAGAGAGCGGGTATAACCCCGTGTTCTGCAGTCATGCCCATTTACTCCCCCTGACACCTCCGGGGACACACTCTGACCTCTGCAGGGATCTCGCTCCCTCTTTACTCTCACTCATGCGTTTCCTCTCTGCTCCGAGGAAACCGCACCAAATTCCTTGTGCATTACAACAGCTTTCGGGAGGCCCGGTCTCCACTCTGCCTCGTCTAGACTGCCGTGACTGTTGTTTGGCAGCACTGCCGAGCTGCGGTGTGGGGTCAGACTCACTTAGCATGGCAGCGGAGATGCAGTGGTTGTCTCATTAAATATACGTTTCCTGTGTTAACATGAAAAGCTCATGCTCTTTGTTGTTCCTTGCCTCGGATGAAAGACACCCTCTACTGGCTGTACTCTTTCAGAGGTTGACACTGTCAACGTGGTTAATGCTGTAGATTAATAATTTGCAGGGTGTTGTAATGACATTTGGGCAGCTGTGGAAGACAAATTAAGGTCCGTCTTCCACCACTAAGACACAATACTACTGTGTTAAAATACTCCATTATAAGGTCTATAAGTCATGCACCCAAAACTTATCTTAAGCCCAGTGGTGGAATTTAACACATTTACTCAAGTACTGTACTTAAGTACAAATGTAAGGTACGTGTACTTCACTTCAGTATTTTCTTTTCATGCCACTTTATACTGACAGCTATAGGTACAAGTTACTCTACGAATTAAGAATTTAATACCAAACCTATGAAGAGCTTATCCAACTATCCAACAGAATATACAATTGGTTAAGTCATTTTGTATGCAAAAATGCCAACTGCCTGTTTACAAAGACATGGAGCAATAATAAATTAGCATTTACTTGGAGTCATACTTCTGTCCACCAGATTAATGTAAGCCCTCTCATTTAGCTCTGTTTTAGTCAACACCAACTCCTGAGGAAAATATCTGTCTCTTTAGCTGCGAAATGCTCCACTATGTTCACCAGCCAGTGGCAAACTTTGCAGCTTGGTGCTGGGCAGGTAGCGCACAGTCATACTCAAGTACCTTAAAAGTACAGTACTTGACTAAATGTACTTAGTTACTTTCCAGCACTGGATTTGTGAGAGGAGGAACAGAGAGAGCCTGAGTGCAGGCTCTAAGTCCTGATACATCAGCGTTTGGCTGCAGCAGAGGGAATTTCATCTCCTGTCATCTCCCTGTTGATTAGTATTGATTGGTTGGGCTGAATTGGCTTCTTGAATGGAAGTTGCATCAAATAATCCCTCATTCTTGTTTCCCAAACCCATTGTGAGGGCTGGAGAACGATTGTATCAGAGGGTTTCCGAGCACACGGCGGCAAGCTGAAACATTTCCTGTGGGGGGTCAGAAAAATACGGGTTTTCTAGCCTCAGTGTTCTACCTCTTAATGAGACTGGGGGAAAGTTGACCTACCGAGTAATTGTGACAAACATAGCCGAAGGGGAGCTGAGTGTCGCCCTGCCCCCTTTTCACTGTGGTGGTTTAAAAGAAAACTCTGCACCTGCAGTTTGTATAGACATGATTTCTTTTCCCAGACAAAACGAGGAATTCACTGCAGCTTGGAAGGATCCCCCGACGGTGCGCGGATGACACGGTCTGCTGTGCTTCTGCAGCCGCCGCTGCTGCTGGTTGGCTTTCGATGGGGGCAGCTTGAGTGTAATGATGAAATGGAAAAGTTACAGCGCAGTGAGCACTCGCACGCAGAAGGTAATTGGAGATTGTCACCAAAGACCTCTGCATGATATGCTTTCAATTCTGATCCACATAGAGACAGACCACAAAGTTTGATTATGTTTGCTGTTAACCAAACGCCTGCTGTAGCCGAGCGAAATGGGATCCTGTTCAGACAGGGTGCAAGGTGGGAAGGTGAGAAGGCAGCGGCTTGGGCTTAAGGTTTTTCTTTTAATCTGTTTTACCAGAAAACTAGCATCAACATTATTATTTTGGCCTGATTCTCGTGCTTTCACTGTTGCTGAGGTGTCACTGAGGTGTTTTCCAAACACAACGACACGCACAGGAGCCAGCACAAATAGGTTTTGGCATCCTATTCTTAATTTATGAGACCTGAGTGTCCTGTATTATATGATTGACAGGTTACGGATTGCTTGGGATCTCCACATTTGTGTAGCATTGTTGATCGTTTTGAGAGCAGGTGTTTGACATGTGCTCGTGTTAGCCTTGTTTAATTAAGGAAAGACTTCAGATAGGCAGTTCTTTAGCCACTTCAAGTCTGATTTGACACTGGAGGATCGGAGTGTGTTCAATGGAAAGCAGATGAATGATTGATAAGAGAAGCAAAGCTGCTTCAAGTCCTGCTCGGAGGACATTAATAATGAAGGACTTTGAGCAGCTCAGTGGCGCATGGAAGACGAGATTTCATCACCTCCTGGATTTAGCACGACTATTGTTTTTGTATTTTGTATTTCATTATTTTGCAGTATAATTTTATTATATTTACTCTGTATTTTTACTAATTATTTTATTTTTATTTCATTTTAATTTTGATATTATTTTAATATTTAAATTGTGTTTAATTTTGTTCTTTATATTATATTGTATATGTAAATAAATCCACTGAATGGTTGGTCTTCTGCATTAACAGCGAGCAATATAATTATACACGTAACATTTTCAGTTTTGGAAATACATGCAGTTTGAAGTATTGTACACAATTATGCACCAGGGGTCTCAAACTACTGGCTCAGCGGCCAGATATGGCCCGCGATGCAATTTCATAAGGTCCCCCATGTGTTTTTGTTAAATCTGGGCCACAAATGATGTTTTTATTTTTCCCCATGTTGATGTTAATTGTTGAAATTTATTGTTGGGGGGGAAAAAACACTAACTCTCAGGTAATTTGAGTTTGAGACCCATAAACTACATCATTAATTGTGTTTCCATCCTTGTTTTTAGGCACTTTTTCAATTTGTGCATAAAAAAACCTGAGTGGAAATGCCAGCATCCTCTTCTGCAATGGTGTAATGGTACCCAACTGGAGAATTAGCTGTTTATCTCAATGCGCCCAACTCCAAATATTTGCATATCAGTAGTTGATGGAAACACGCATTTATTCATATTTTCTTTTTCCAATTTTGTGGAAAGTCGCTTACAGTTTGAACTAGATTTGGATGGAATCTATTGATACCATCCAAATAAAATTTATTTAGCTCAAGCCCAATTGTTCAGCAGTGACTGGCTCATTTCACTCCACAAGGTTGTGCTTGTGGTGGTGCTCAAAGTTAGACTGTTCACTTTTGAGTTTTGAGTGCCAGAAGTGCCAAAACACATAAAAGATGCTGGAAGAGGAAAAAGGAAGATGAGGAGATGTTTTTTGGCAGTGTTGTTGCTCTGTGAATCTGTCTCTCCTGTCTGCAGTGTAGATCCTGCTGCTCTGTGTGTGTCTGTCAGGCTCCATGTCATCCTGCCATTGTTCAGACCAGAAATCAGCACAGACTCCCATTGTTCTAGACACAGATCTGCAGCTACAGGCTGTTCTGCCCAATATCGTTGCACTTTGTCATTTTTGTAAAATACAGTGTCATCTGTCAGCTATGATAAGAGGTCGCCACGGGCTCTGCTACCTCCACTGCCTCTTTGTGGTTTTAGAAGTTATAACATCGAATTCTTCAAACTTGCCATAATTAGTTAACACAAATCTTATTTGGACTTGTTTTAAATTAGCCTTAGCATTGCTGCAGAGTAGATGCACAAGCGTCTCCTCTCCCTCCATAGACCCTAACCGGCTCTCGACAGTAAAGGAAGACATGCCCCAAAGTGAATCAAAGTAATGCCCCCCCCCATCTAAACTGAGCAACATGTTGACATGGTCCCAGTCACAAGCTCAGTCGTTTGTGGAGGAGGAGAGTGGCTGAGGATTGCTTTGGCTTATGGGAAAGCATTCTGGCTGAAAAGATGTCCTGACATTTGTTTTCCAAACAGTGTTTGTCTGGCTTCATGTTAAGGGGCAGTGAGTATCTTGGAGCCTTCAGTGGGTTTTCTGGTGTACGGAGGTGTTGATGCAGGCTGACTTCTCTTATGTGAGCTGATTGTATGCGCTTCTTTGTGCGGTACCTAACTTAACGCTTCGTCTCTTAAGCCTTGCCAGTCTGTGTGTCCCATTCAATGGCAACGCAGCACGGCTCCTTGACGAGCTACAGCAAGTAACCTTTAGTTCAGAGGGAAAAATCGTTTTTCTCAGTGAGACATTCACTTTTATGCCACATACACTTCTTGGCCCTGACAATATTCCCTCTCTTACACTGTAGTCATGAAGTGCTCTCACACTGAGCAAAATAAATGACTGTGTTTGCATGAAATCCTGCAGAGCTGTGCTTGATGCTACTAACTCCACAAGAAGAAAAATGCAATGTAATAAATACTGTATTTGTTGTTTGGATGCCCACTGGACTCAGAGTAGTGAAAAAGGAGGAGTTATTTTTGCTGTCCAAGGCTGTGGAAGTGAAAGTCTGATCATTTTCTCTATAGATAATGTTTTGTGATTGGCAGTTGGAGCACTTCCAAGGCTTGGATGGGCAAGAAACTTGCAAGAAAACCAGTTGAATCATCAGTACATAAGATGAGCAACTTGTTAGAAAACATTCTTACACAGGTACAAGCTTGTGTACATAAAAGCTTAGGAAGAGAAGTCAGCTATGACTCCCAAGGAACATTTCGCAAGAAACATCTTATCACAGAGTTTAAAATTCTGTTGCGTGTGTCGCCAAAGGCATTTAGCAGTTTACTTTTTGTTCAATTTTGGATGAATTCAGCAAATGTGGTTCCCAACGTACCAATAAAACGTTCGTTTGTGCCTCTAACTGGCTTCATCTCCACAGTAACAGCGGCTCAGGCTTTTTGCATACTAACTGAAAAAACAGTATACAATGAATTCTTATTACATACTGTATGTTAGCATGTTGTATATTGTATATTAGAATGTAGTGTGTATGAATATGGCTTATGTGTTTATTTTGGGTCTTTATATCCTCATAATTCAAGATAAGCGCTAAGGAACAGCTTGAATGTGATCAACATTTGATTGAATTCTTAATTTGTCCTTGATTGATGCTGAGGGTGTAAGAACATATGGCTCTGGTGTCTGTAATGGCCTGCCGGGTTCTGATGTTTTGCTCCAATAAACCGCCAGACATTTCTCAGCCAGCGTTGCCTTCGCTATGACACATGAAGAGACCGCAGATGAGAATCACCTGTCTGTGGTGAGCCCCAGGAAGCAGAGCCCATCTCCTCTCAAGGTGGGTTGTCACCGCGGCTATTAAGACTAATAGCGGCAGCCTGTGATAAGCACAGTTAGCTGGATTCATGACCCGAGTGGCTAGAGCGGCAAGATCACTTCCACTTGTGTGTTTTTCTGCTGATGCATTTAATTTTTATCCTGTTCAGTGCTGTGAGACAAGAGGGAAACCAGAGAGTGCCAGAAAGAGAGAGGAAAATAGAAAGGGAGTGATGAAGCCTTGGGTGAAATATTGATTGGTACAATTCAGGGTGAAAGCACTGCAACAACAGAGGTACATTATATTCTCTCATATGACACAAAAAACCTCTCTCTAGTGTTGATTGCATAAGACTCAAATCTATCCCCCTTTTGTCACTGACAGCCCAGCTGAGTGGTGACCTTCTTAAAGGGTCAGTTCACTCAAATTACAAAATGACTTCTTGCCATGCAGAGTTTTGGTTTTTGTTTGCCCAGGTCTCTCAAATTTCTGTCGCCACCCCAGCACAATGGAGGTGAATGGAATTCAATTTGTGATGCTCAAATTATTGGAAAATTACATTTCAAATATTCAACAGCAATGTGTCTTTCAATGAACAATATCCTGGTTACTATTCACACACCTTGCTGTGAACAGTTTTCACTGGAACCACTTTCTACTGAGGAAATAGTCCCTGTTGGCCATTTTTAACCAAATATTTCAGGAAGCTGAGGAGCTGCAAGAACTCAACTCTTTTGTGCATTCCAGTTAGCATCTCATGAACATTAGGAAATTCCTGATTTGAAAATGATGACTTTGAGAGACATTTTTGCATGTTTGAATGGAGGTTGTAAAGGAGACCTGCAGAGGTGGAAAGATATATTTCCAGACTGAAATATACGTAGCAAAATGAAGCAGCTTTGCTTCTTTTGCTCATCCCCAAAAAGGTTCCTGGATTCCTAGAAAGGTGGAAAAAGGCTATCTGTTTTTCGGTAATTTGGGTGAACTGGCCCTTTAAGGCAACATAACTGATTAGATGAGATGTTTATGAGATAAGGGACTTCTTTACCTTTTCATTTCCTCCACATTTACTCTCCAACCATACCTCCCAGTAAAAACCAGCCAGATATTGATCAAGCATCACATGCTTGTACCCCCTCCCTGCCACCCTCTCTGCCACCACATGGCCGGTATTAGCTGATTTCATAGAGATAACTGGAGGATGCCGTCGGAGCACTTGTGCTCCTCTTTCTCCCTCTCATTCGCTCTGCGTAGAGTGGCTCACTTAATGCATTGTAATGGTTGACCATTATTTACGCGGGGGATAAACAAAGAGAAGCGAGGAATTGATGGAGTAATCCACTCTCGCAGTCATTAGGCATTGAGATGGAGGAGCTGGTGGGAGCAGCCTCCTCCTTATGCCTCTCGAGTCGAGCAGCTAATGGAAATGGGACTCATTAAGACACCTTATACTCCGACGCACCCAAGATCATGAGCAATTGCTAATTGATTGTCGTTAGCGCTCTCGCAATGAGACGCTCTGCCTGTTTTCTCATTTGTTATGAACGGCTTTGTTTTCTTCCCCCGTCTCCTTCACTTCATTATTGATGTTGCTGTTTCTTTTTCTCTTCTCCCTTTTGCCTTGAGAGTCCTCTGCAACTGAGTCATCTTAACACTGTTTTACCTGGTTAGCTGCAACAATCTCAGTCCTGCGGAATCCCACATGTGTAAAATCTGCAGGATTTCCTATAATTAGAAGGTAACAATGTTCTAAAAATCAATATCCTAGACCCACTAATGACGGTATGTGCGTGAAACACACAGGCCATAGGCTAATGTAAAAGAGCGGATGTAGAAAATGTGCTTCTGCCGGCATGGTCATGGTTGAATAGCAGGGAGAGGCAGGTCTCCCTGTGATGCCTTGATTATTGGCTCTGAAATTCCTTCCTCTTTCCTCTAGAACCACCAGATTGTGTTCATCTCAGCCTTTAATCATTTTTTCCCTCCCAATAGTAATGTGTTCTCCTTCCCCTCCCTGGATTCCTTTGTATATATGTCCGTTCGCCACCTTTCTTCCCTCTCATTGCTTTTTTCCGCTTATTATGAGAAGGAAGGGAAGAAAAGATAAGGGAGGGAGATGAAGAAAGGGGCTGAAAATGCAAATACAGGTCCGTGGTTCGTTCTTGTGACAGATCAGGCCTCATTACACCCACCTCTCCTTAGCAATTGGCTCAGGACGATCTCCCCTCTATTTCTCTGTCTTGCTTGTCTCCATTAGATTATGAAGTCTTTCACCTCTAGTAAACCCTCCTCTGCTCCCGGGTTGGTGAAACGGTGAGAACAGCCAGGTGACCAAAGAGGAATCTCTGGCTGCAGGGCACAAGATTTGCTTTGCAGATGAAGCAGGACAGAGTAGGGGAGGTAGGGGTAGGGAGGTAGGAGTAAGAAATGCTGCACCGTCTGGTCAGACGGTGCAGCATTTCTTTGCTTTAGCGCTCTGCCAGCAGTCTACACCTCTATCTCTATCTCCCTCGTGGGAGTTGCTACCACCTTCTCGCTCTGATAGGGAAAGACTGGAAACAAAGGAAGAAAAATACAGGCGCCCTCTTGGGCTGCTCTCGCTTTTGAAACAAGATATACTGTAGAGAGAGGAGGAGGAGGAGAAATAATATTGAAGCCATCAATTCATGTAAGACTGGCATAAGCATCTGCTCACTCGTTTGAAATAGAAAAACAAAGCTATTTAGAGTGAAATTCTGGCTTCATTCAACTTGGGTCTTATTTTCATGGTTTTGGCCATTGTTCCTATGAGTAATAATAACCACGAGTTTGCTAGCTAGCTAGCTTTCCCCTCTTCAATAACTCTTCGTTGAATGAAATGACAAGAGAGCTATTTTGACTGAATTGCATGAGTCTGCTCCTGACTGGCTAGCATGTTGGCCATTAGCTCTCCAGCTAGCTTACCAAACCTCTAGCAACACCTATTTCACGAGGATGTGTCGATAAACTTCAGTTTGCCATTTTCTGGTGTGACCAGGCCTTAACTGAACGTCGCTGCATTCCCAGATCTTAGCAATCCTTTTGGTGAGTACAGCGTTATTGTAACTGATAGAAATGATTTCCAAAACTACGAAATGAAAACCCAAGTTGTAACAAACCTTTTAAATGAACCTTTAAAATGATCCTCAATTAAAAGAGAAGCCTTTTTGGAATCACTTCATCGAATTGTTCCACTCTAGGCGATGCACAATACAAACATGCTAGAGGGAAAACACATTGGGAAGTTATGCGCAGCAGGAAGTAAATTACCTGCATTTGCATGAATAAGAGACATAATTGGCAGTAGCTGTGATGCTGATCTAGTGGCACACAACATGTATGTGACAGCACTGTTTTGCGCTAATGTGTGTTTGCCTGTGTGTGTTGTATAGGTTATGTGTATGTGGCTCCGCATAATTACAGCAGCGGTGGTTAACTAGGCGCCAGCATTTGTGTTAATCAGTAGAGAGTGAAGACTGGGGAGCTAACTGAGCTGGTGTCTCATGCTCTCTAAAAGTATCACGCTAAAAAACCATTATCTCTAAACCTGTAATCATCACTACAGCACTCATTCACTGCAGCGATATGCTTGATGTTTATGGCTTTGCCCCACAACAACACATGACTGTCTAATGTAATCATTCCCTATGGATGTCCTCTGAGACCAACAGCATACTGTGTTGGGAAAATGTTCAATCCCTCATCTGTTAACCTGGATTTGGGTGTCAGTCAGTACAGTATACAGTATATACAGGCATTATAACCTACTGATGTAAATTACAATCTTAGGATAATACTTGGTAAAAGGCTTTATGTTGGTTTGCAATAACCCGAATTCCCCACTAACCGAAGTTTACATGATTTGTTTAATAATTGGGTTACTCATGTCTATGGGGATTGTTAGTATTAGAAGTGCCACAAAACACACATTGATTAATGTGTTTAATTATGAGTTACATCAAAGCATGTTTCCTGTTGCCCCAAAAATGCATTTTCTTCCACCATCACTGGCTGTGCTACTAAATGCCAGTAAGCATCAATTTTGTGATCTGGTTTTAAAAGGTTAAAACCGAAAAACAGTGAAAGGTTTTTTTTGGCGCCTAGGTTACATATAATTGCTATTTCAATAGTATTCCAATGATAATATTTACATGTGTGGTTATGACCTGCTTTACAGTGAAATTTACAGTCAAATCGTTTATCATTAGTTGGAGCCCTAAGGTCTATACAAAACATGTAATTTGAAAGATTGATGACTTATCAACCTTTAACCTTAATTCCAGTATAATAACACCATTAAAGTGTTACATGACAGTTGCAGAAGTCAGTGTCCCCTTAATTAATTTGTCTATAATCACAGTCATTAGTGTATATGTAAACACACCAACTGTGAGGCGAGATGATTACCAGCGTGTTTCCACACAATCCCGTGTTTATCTTCTGAAAATGAAAACCTGCTTCTCTGCTGAAAATCATTACAAACGACTAGATTGTCATTCCTACATTTGCCGTTCCAGCGTTCCTCCCTTTGACTTCAAGTCTCTTTTGAAAAGCAGAGATGCGTATCTTGGTTGATCTTGCATGTCTTGAGCATGTCAGCAACAGGAAGCAGCCTAAAGGAGGCATAATGATTTCTGTGCCAAGGTAACAGCAAGTGGAAGTGGAGCACTGTAGAGGGAGGTGAATGGGAGGTCTAAAGTTTCAGAGCTAGTATTTACTGAGAACATATAGGTGTGATTAAAACCATTCCTTTTCACACATTTCTCTGTTTTTGTCTGCTTTTTAAAACTTTGAATCATTGCTACATAACTGTCAAAAGATATGAAAAAGGGGAAATTGTGCAAATTTTTTGGAGGTCATTTGAAGTTTTTGAGGAAGTATCACCCTGCCATTATTAATTTCACAGCATATTTAACACTACTAATGCAAAGTAGCTCTGCGTGTTTATGTTTCTGAGCTATTTTATCACCTTTAGCTCTTTGTTTCCCCTTTTTCATTGAGGCCAAAAAAACCTCTTTAATCCTTTTTCTGTTCCATTTGTTCACATGTCCATGCACATTCAAAACCTACTGTATTTACCAGTTAAAATGCAAATGTGGCCACTGGGAATAATAGCCCCAGAGAGCTGGCTGGGTGGACGGACAGCCTGTGGCTCTCAAGAGCTTTTCCCACAGCGTTGAGAGCAGAGCCAGGTGAGAGTTTCTCCCCAGGTGTCCCTCTCCTGCTATTGTCCAGGCTTAGCGAGTGGCGTCCAGCTCCCACCACCCGTCTGACTCACCAGCGGGTTTCATGGCCACTTTGCACAGAATGACTGCTCTTCACGCAGCCAGTAAAACCCGGTGCTGACGGGGGAGGTTTGAGTCTGTCCAGCTCCGGTGGCTGAAGGGACAGTGGGGATTTTGACTCCATGAGGACCCAATTAAACCTGGGAGGGCCTCTCTGAAGGAATAATAACAATGATAAATGCACCTCTGTGGCTGGTTTAAAAGAGGCAGGGAGAAATGTTTTATTGTGCTGGCCGGTCTTGACACAATTTACTCCCAACTTCTGTCTTATGCAGTATCAGGAGGTTTAAAATCTCACCTTGTGAAAGCTATTTTTTTTCTAGGAGAAGCCTGGTGTCATCTTTTAAACATTCTGATGACTTGGCTTTATGCAACAGCAAACCCTCTCTGCATGTGCTTTGAATTGGCTCAGGATGTAGTGACTTCCTGCCAAAACTACAAATACAGTGTGTGTGTTTATCTGTTTCTGTGTGAGTTGCACGCATGCAGTTGTGTGTGTGAATATGATGTGGACTGGATTTTTTTTCTGCGTGTGTGTCATTTCATCAATTAGTCGATTTACATAAAATGTATCAATTGTGGTCATTACACAATCGTTTAAGTAATCATTAAAGCAACATTGCCAAATATTTGCTGGTTTCAGCTTTTCAAAGGTTAAGATTTGCTGCTTTATTCTTTGTAAATTAAATATCTGAACAGTTTGGGGTGTTGGGCAGACAAAACAAGCAATTTGAAGATGTTAATTTGAGCTCTGCGAACTTGTGAGGGGACTTTTTCCTACATGTATTTGACATTTTAATCCAAAAAACTATTGACATATTCATCAATATTGAAACAAATGCAGTGAATCAGAAAAACCTGTTGTATGCACTTGAGAAAAAAATAACACCCCAGATCCCAGTTTCAATTTTTGGAAGGTCTTTTTAAAATCATCTTGATGATAAGATGTTTTATTTTATGTTTATTTTATGTTTTTTAAAACTCTTTATGTGGGGTTTAGAGAAGATATGAGTCACTTGATACTCAAATTTCCTCTGTCAGGTGGTAATTCAGAGAAAAACTCCTTTAATTAGATAACAGGCTTCTGTATTTCAGATTTGCACTTTGCCAGCAGTTTGTCAATTACTGCTTGTGGTTTCATACTGCCAGTCAGTCTTTGTCTGGGCGCTCGAGCCTCCTCCTCACAGCGCTGCAGAGCCGTGTTATTGTACTTAAACAAATCAATTCTGTTGCAGTTGAGCTTTTTTTCCTCCATCCCCCGTCATTATGAACTGTTTGCAGTGCAGAGCACATTGATTTTTCACAGCCCTGGAAAAGCTGTTGATGAATAGCACAGAGGTATCTGGGGAGAATCTGGCTTTAAAAAGGAGGCACCCAGCGTCAACCCCTACTCCTCCCCCTCTCTCCCGACCCATTGAGCCCCCAGCGCTCCTCCACTTTCTCTTTTCATAGAGCGACACTTCCAACAGGGGAGAAATGCTGCCTAAAAAATCTTTCAATAAAAAAAAAAAAGAGGATTTAAAAAAAAAACTGTGGGGCACAAGGGACCGCCTTCTCCCGCTGAATGTGAAAATACACCTTGTGGTTAGACAGTTTTTATATTTGGAGCATTAGCCTTGTCCTGTCAACCAAAGCATGAGCTCAGGAGAAGCCGGAGGAGTTCTAGTTGTGTATAGAAATGGCTAGCATGCTGTGTGTCACTAAGCAGAAGCCTGCTATAGACTTTAAGTTAGAGGGGATAAAGGAGGGGAGGGGTGGGAAAAAATGGCATTTGTCACATACTTACACACTCCACACATATATTCACAAAGCTAGAGAAAACACTGTCAAGACATTTTTATTCTTTCTTTTCTTCTGCCATCCCAGTCAGCTCAACTTTTTCTTTGACTCCATGAAAATGAGTGTCATGCTCTTTGAACAAAGGAGAGAGTTTAAGGGAAAATTGAGTGCAGGCCAGGAACAAAGAAAAAGGCCAATAGTTTGTTTATACTCTTTCACCTGCTGAGAGCCCTGCCACCTCAAAAGCTGACTATATTTAAGTACTACCTTAACTTAGACCGTTCATTCAAAGAGGGATCTAAGACTTTCATTTAGCTGACTTTGTAGTCACCCTCTCATGAAGACCTGAATAATGTCTTTCAACATCCAAATTTGACTCTTTTTTTGCATTGAAGGTCTTGTGGAACTACAAAAACACTCCAGTGGTCTCAGTTTCTACACATAGAGGTCAGCCACTCTTTCGAGTATTGAAATTATTGCAAATGGAAATAATCAAAGCGTTTTTTTTTTCTTGTCAGATGCCAGCAGAGACACGCTTATTATGGAAAGATAACACATGCTAGAATCCAGGCTATGCTTATTATGCTAGTAATTACGACTACTCACAATGATTAATTCACTAAGGAAAATTAAATCTGTGTACTTACTTGCTTGGGCGAACATAGATAAGACACAACGATTAACTGTGTGAGATAAAGAAAATGTTCTTCTTATTTTAAATAATAATTTAAAAGTTGGTTACATTTTAGTGTTCTTTTATTGGTTCATCACCTTTTGAACTGCACCAATAACTAATGTGGTCGTTTTCAAGGATTTGAATGTCGCCGAGCATATGCACGAGCCCTACCAGCCCAGGCCAGGTGCAAAGCTATAGCGAAGGCCTCTCTTTAATAGGTTTATCTGTCAATCGGGAGTGAATTGTGAAATGTAGGCAGTGAACCTACTCTGTGGTGGATGTTTATGATACCATACTGATCATGCAAAGTATTGGTTGCTCTTTCGATTCGTCCTTCATGGGCACGAGAGTGTGTAGCTTATCCATGCAGGGAAGGAGTGTATGACGTTAAGCAAGGCACAGATGGAGGCCACTCAGAGCCCAAAGGAATCTGTGAGAAGCGAAATCGTCGAATGGGCTTTATTTTCAGGAAAAAGAAAAAATGCAAATGTAATAATTCAGTGTTTGGAGATTGGTGGATAATGCAGCAGTGACTGATGTATTTTCTTTTTCTCCTCTGATTTCTCTCAGGGGCAGAAGACGTGAGGCGCTCCTGGTGTGTTTCTCCTCCTGGTTGTTGAATGGGTGGGGGGGTCCTTTGTGGTGAAGAATCAAGGATTGAAGTCAACACAGGTGAGTCATTTAATTGTCTTATACGCATATGGTGGTACCTACAGAGCTCAGCAGGTGTCAGGGGTAAATTTTGTTTCAAGTTGTGTGCAGAAATAGAAATGTATGCTCTCACATTAGTGTTACTGTAGCAGTAGAAACTGAAGGTACAGGTTGTTGTGGCTACTCAGTTACTGAGGAGCACCTAGAATGTTAGTGGCAGGCTAGCAGCTTGGTGTTGAGTTGCCTACAGTGAATTCATTGCCCTATGCTAATGTTATTTCGTAGTCACATTGATTTAATTTGTCCTTAATACAGTGAAGCTACATTTGGCTGCTATCATTTGTGTGCATGTAGCTTGCCACTAGGCATGCTACTAGCATTTCAAAGTGTATTTGCTCTCAGGGGCAAATCTTTCACATCAGGTTCAACTTTGGTGAACTTTGACACGTTGACCAATAGCAACGTTTGACAGTGCTGACCTTTTGAGGAAAGGATGGAGCTGGAGAGTCCAAAATGGGGGAAGCCATCATAAATTATTAGCTGTGTTGCACCATCCGGTTATATTTAACCCTCCTCTGTTGTCGTATTTAACTGCTCAACAAAAAAGGAATGTTTGCAAACAGTTTTGAGACCGGAGACAATGGTACAAAATACATCTTTTTGAAAAAAAAAAAACTGTGTTGTGAAAAAACGTATTGTTACATTAATGACCAAGATAATGAGCTTGCTTACTGATAGTTAGCAAGCTAGCTAGCCCAGAGAGCATCAATAACTCTTTTTTGATGTAGTACAAAATGCCCTTGGGGAGCAAATGGCACAGTAGAGAGAAAATAAAAAAACTTGGAGAGCTATTGTGGCTGACTAGCGCTACCATGTCCCCAGCTTGCTAACCTGTTAGCCAGAGCTTGCCAGGTAGTTCACCAACTAGCCCTGCGAGTAGTCACCTCTTGCACAGCCTGTTTCATGAGAAAGCTCCGGTGACACCAATATTGTTTAACTTTATGTTCTGTAAATTTGAGAGCAGGAATGAGAATGACTAATTTGTGTGCAAGAATCTAATAATTTGAGAGCACAAATTCATTTTTTTTCCTTAATCCCTGAGACTTACCAGGCTCTGCAAGGACCTTCTTAATTACCTGAGATGTCGCTTTCCCTGAAATATGATGTTATGTGACAACTGGAATTAAACAAAGCATGTTACTGGAAACCGATATCTGCCTCCCTTGTCACTACAGTGATTTAAAGACTACAACTTTGTTTGCTCGGACATGCTCTGTCCTCCACTGTGCTCGAGTGTCTTTGGTAAACATTTCATGGCAGCGGTTTGTGTGTGGCCAGCGTCGGCTCACCTCGCAGAGCATGTTGATTTCATTAGTAGCTCCTGGGGGGGCTCTGAGTAACAAAGTGCTGAGATGTTTTGTCCGTTTGTTTTTTACCGACATCCAAGTCCATATGCAGTCAACAAATGTGTACACACACACACACACACACACACACACACACACACACACACACACACACACACACACACACACACAGAGAAGGTTATGACTAACTTTTTCACCAGCAAGCCTAGTTCATGCAATATGTAGCTCGGTGTACGTTCCACTAAAATTATGTTGTGGAAAGGGAATGTAATTGGTTCGTCCACTGTATTATACAATACAGCTATGGCTTCATGGATTAGGAATTGGGACCCCCCCCACCCACACACACACTGAATAGATAAGAGTGGTTAATCTTGATTAGAGCAGTGTGAATGCTGAGAATTTTGGTGCCCTGACAAACATCTACCCGCCACACAGCTGAGTGGGATAAACCAAAAAGATTATTGTGGAAATATCAGGCGAGGTAGACAGTGAGAGCAAGTGAAACGAGGGGGGATATGACATGAACAGGGGCATGGCATGAGTGCTACACAGTCAGCTCTCTCTGTCTCTCACTCTCGATGACAGATTTTTCCCTCTTACTGTCGATGTGAGGTTGCCTTTGTGGAGGGAAAATCTAGCTGGGTTTGATGGAAAGGCTCCCGTCAAAAGAAATAGCAACAGTCTCAAGTGTAATCTCTGAGGTTGATAGCCAAGTACAACCTCCAGAAATGAAATGTGTGTAGGGCTGTAACTAAGGATTATTTTTCTTTCTTGATTAATCTCTCTGTTATTTTTTCGACTATTTGTTTAGTCTATAAAATGTCACAGCTTTGTAGAGCACACGGTGACATGTTCAAATTGCATGTTTTGTCAGACCAACAATCCAAAACCAAAAGATGTTCAGTTTACAATGATATAAAACAGTAAGAAACGGCAAATGTTCACATTGGAGAAGCTGAAACCAATGAAAGCCTGGCAATTTTTGCTATATAAATCAATTAAAAGATTATTGAAGTTGTTGGCGAGGTATTTTCTGTCGATCAGCTAATCGATTAATCGACTAGTTCTTTCAGCACTAAGCAGTTTTGGCACCCAGTTTTATTTGAATTGGTTGGTGTCTGAAGGTTGCCAGGTTGGTCTTTGTCTCTATTGCGCCAGTGTAAGTCCTAATGAATAATTGCTTTCCTCTGTGAAATGTGAGGGGTGCAGACATTCTGTTAACCTCGCTGAAGGAAAAAAGGGGAGGAAAGAAAAAAAATCCCCTTCCTGTCAGTGGTCTCTCTTTCTCTCTGTTCTTGTGAGATCTGGAACTGATAAGTGTGAGGCCTCTGGTAACTGAACAGGAAGGAAAGAGGGCCTGGCCTCGGAGCCCCTGCCTCTGCACACATGTCCACCTCCCCTGCACGGGCAAACAAAGAGAGCAGAGCCAGCCACTTAACTTTAAGTTTCAAAACATTTAAGCCTATTAGAAGGATTATTATCACTTGTTGGAGTGAACTCTTATTCTGAAGAGATTTCTGTTGAATATAATAACAGAGAGGCATTTTAATGAAAAGGACCTCGGCCAAATTAATGCTTTGCAGCAGCTTCACACCCAGACACAATCACAACTCCCTTGTTCCACTGACCAGTGTTGAGTCAAGTGGAAGTACTTTATTAAACAAGCACATGGCAGAGCAGTGAGAGTTTAACATTCAACCCGCACACGCAGAGGTCTGAATGACAAGCTGTTAAACTGATAACCATGATGGGGCTGTTGTAGTGTCAATACATAGATGTTTCCTGAGGCAGGTGCTTTAAGGGGAAATAAACCACCACAAAATGTACAAAACATAGAATTAACTTTCACACTCAAAATGTGACATGGGTTGGAATAAGCTTTTTTGTGAGTTAACTTTGCCATTACAACAAAAAGTTCACTTTGGTGAGCTTGTCGTGCAAACAGAACAGACAGGACAACTTTTGTGAAGTATTCTCTGCATGAAAACAGAAAATACAGGCTATCTGTAACTTCAGGGTTATAAACAACAGATTCCCCAAAGTTAGTGGAAGATTAAAGTGCCTGGAAAGGCAAAAGAAGTTCTGTAATCTGTGTAATGATAATCATGTAGGGCAGGATACTATGATTTTTTTCAAATGTAAAAATGTCATTATAGTTAAAAAGGTATTCGCCAAAGTACTATTTAAACCGTGCATCTATGTTTATTTTGCTATTACAATCACATAAGCCAGAAGTTAAATGTAAACTAGGTGCTTTCTTTAAGAATATCTTACGTTAATTTGTGCAATTTATGCGTCATTCCTGCTGCGTGCCATGTGTGTTTGGCATTATTTAGTCATATGTGTTGTTGTTGTTTGCACTCCATATGTTAATATCGTCTTGACTTAATAAATCTGAATCTGAAGCTAGAAAAGTAGCCATTGGTAAGGTACTTTTACTTTGCATTTCTGAGCCATTTTGTTTTCTGCTGGTGTATTTTATTCCTGTAGATAACCGGACAAACATGATGTGACATGATACCAGGATATGATCAGTGCAGCTACCATGGAGAGTGATAGTTTTTATTTTTTTACCTAAACCATCAGTACCAGCAGTAAAGTACAAGTCTTCCCCTAGAATCTAATCTTACTAAACTCAAAATTCTGTTTCTACACAAACAGTAGTTTCAGTGATTAAAGTGCAGTGCAGCCACAAGACACATTGCAGGTTCAGTGTGGGTTCTCCAAATATTCTCACTCAACTTATTACCAGCAGCTGGATGTAACAAGATCAAATTCAGTGTCCAAAACATTATGGAAAATGCGGGAACTCACTAAACTGGATAATAATCACACAACTTGGCTACAACAAAAAGTAAATACGAAGCACTTTATCCCAATGAAAACCCTGTGGAATGAATTGAATAACTCAACAACAATTATCCAAGGATTTTGCCCTTGAAGCTTTTGTGTCACCATGATGGATGTGGTGCAGACTATTAACACAAAGGTTCAACATTGACGTGTAGCAGATGATTTTCCTGTACACTACTTGGTGAGTAAATGGGCATGACAAGATAGCACTCAAGCCAGGTTGCCTTCTCGCAACGTCTTTGAGATCCATCTATTATCTTATCTAGCTGGGTTTTCCGCCATACTTAACGCTCATGGGGAATTTCCATCTGATCCCATCTTGTTTTCTTCACAATACCTTTAATTGAAAAACAACTTTGGGAATCTAAGGCACAGCTTTTTCAGGACTGAGACAGTGACGAAGAAGTTCTGGGGTGGTATCCTTCCCATGAAAAAGCGCAAGATAACGTTCCAGGGTTACAGCTGAATTATTAGCCCATTAGTCACCGGAGAGAGAAAGAGGTGGATGAACATGGCATCTGTCAAGAAAGCGACTCTTTTTTCCCAGATAGCATCCCCTAAACTGCCACCCGGGAATCTTGTAAGTCTCTCCCACTGATGTAGGAGCTGGAGGGCCGGGGTCAGGGAGCAGAACTGGAGCTATCCTGGTGCTCTGCTGCTGCTGATGACCCAGCTGTCCTAGGAACAGAGCAGCATAACACAGAGGCAGAACTCAGTGTACTGGACTAAAAATAGACATGGCGTCAACCCCACTTTCCCATAGACACATACACACATAGACGCACACGCTCATGCTTGTATGTGCACCCCAAACCAGTGTGGGTGCACGTCTTCAGGGGCGGTCCGCAACCGCTGGTGATAGTCAGTGACATGCCAGAACATGTTTGATTGACAGGGGGACTGCGGCGGTACAAAGTGTCTGTGTATTCAGGACAGATGTTCTCCGCAGCTTGCTCTGATGGTCTGAGTTGACGTGCAGCAGGAGGAAGCCATAAAGCAACACTTGGCTCAGAAATGAACTTCCCCACTGCTCCGTGACCCTGTTGAATCTTCGAGCCTCCTTTACATCTCATGTGTCTTTGTATAAGCTACCTTCCTGGCTCTGCTCAAACAAAGACACTGCAAAGAAGACAAAGAGTATTGAACAAATGGAGTAGTGCTTGCTTCCTTTGATGCTTCCTTTTCTTTTAAATTAAACCTGATATCCCTTTCACATGCCTTCCATGGGTAACTTGTCAATTTCCTGCTCATGATGAACAGCCTGAATAAGCTACGCTTCACAAGCCAACAAATTAATTAATTGCATGGTGTAATATGTTTAAGGACATTTGGCAGTGAGATGCTTGTGAATGGCCTACCTCGGTGCTGCTTCTTGAAATATGACCGCATTAATAAGCCTTTCTTCTGCCTAATGCTGCCATATTATTGCATTTCTCTTTGTCAGTGAAAGTGGTCTCATTAGGTTGGTACATTCTTGTTGTAGAATATAGCCCAACAAGCTTGACTTGACTACATGCAGCTTCTACTAAATTCTCTACTTAATATGTCTGTTTAAAGCTGATGAAATGATGATAGTGGCAGTGCTGCAGGGCTTTGAATTAGCCCATCAGCTGATCTGACTGCCATTCAAGTGGCCCAGTTTGAAGATGTATTTACAGCAAGAGGACAAATATAAGCCCAGATCCTAGTTGCTGTAGTTGAAGTTCATCAAGTTTTTGTACTACCGTTTTATGTTACTTTATACTTCTTCCCTGCTACATTTCAGAGGGAGATTTTATTTGGCTGGTATAGTTATTTGTTACTTTTCAGATTTCAGCATTTTTACAGAACTATTCAACAGTATATAAAGTAGTTAAAGCGGATATAATCAATATTTTTACAATGACAATGTATCAAATGACAATGTGAATGGGGTCGCTTGTTGTGAACCTACAAAGAATTATAACCTGAATCTGCAGCTCCCCTCAGCTTTACAGGGCTAGCTACAAATACTTACAAACTTGAGTAGAATTTTGAATGCCCAACATTGACTTATAATTGAGTACTTTTACTTCAGTAAAAACATCTGAAACTGATTAACAGATATTTAGTCTTGGAGAATCAAGAAAAACAGATATTTTAGTATTTACACATCACTTTGTCACCTAATAACTGTGAAATCAACATTGTGTTTCTTTGGTTCTTTCAAAGGCGTTGATATGAAATATGGTGAATATTACCAATGTATCTCTTCATGTTCTGTAGCACGATTGAGTGTTATACAATGAAGTCAGATCTTTTTGAAAGCTCAGGAATTTGTGGCAGACAGGCTGATAGTCATCAATTTCAGAGTGCTTGGTAATTTTTGGGATCAAAGGCGATGATGAGGATGATGATACTGATGCTAATCCCAATGAAGGGGATGATTGAGTCATCAAGGCAAAACAGCTGTCTTATGTGCCCCCCCACCCCACACACACACACACACACACACACACACACACACACACACACACACACACACACACACTAATGGCTGATGATGACGGTAGCAGAGTATAAGTGAGTGCAATTGACGGTGGAGTTGAGGGAGAAAGTCTGAATCTGAGCAGAGGGAAGCAGGCAGCAGGGTGGCCATGAAACATTCATGCACCTGGGGACTCTTTGCATAAGGAGAGCAAGCTGAGCCAGTAATGAAGTGAAGAGCCGAGGACTTTTAATGGCTCTGTTTGTCGTTTTATGAGATTAGCTTTAGTCTGGCTTCTTATATGAATTGCATTAAAAGCCTAATTGCATACAGTGATTCAGTGATGACTTGTACTCGCCAAAAAGGTACTGCCTGCTGCAATGCCTTGTAGAGAATTTTATTTACATTTGGAATAATCTAATTGTGGTTAGCCACAAGATAATTGGTAACACAGGTGTGCGGCTGGTTATAGCTCAAAGCTAGACAGCAGAAGGTGAGTTATTCCCAGCCCTCAGCCCCTCTGCCTCAGACTGTTGACATGACAACCGAGCACCAAATGTGGACATCCCCAGTTGTGCCGGTGGAACAGTTGTCCCTTCTAAACTCAGCGGCTGCAAGCTCGTGTAGGGACAGAAAAGGCGAGAGAGGAGCAGAGCAATGGCAAGATGAAGAGCAGAAGACGGGAGAAGCAATATTTAGACAGCTGCACGTGTAGTGCCGTGTATCGCTGTCAGCTGAAGGGGAGGTAGAAAGGGAGGGATATTTTGGTGTCCTCAGCTAGGCCTCAGACAAACTCCCGCTGCAGTATTGATGTCACTGCACCCTCCTGACTGTAAATCACAAGTCGCAGTCATCTATAGATTTACTAGCACCTGCTACCTCTGTTCCGATATCATAGCAGTATGTTATCTGTATGAACTTGGTAAACTGATAAAACATGTCCAAACTTGTTTTAAAGTTAATACATCAGAAAAACCTATCTGAGAGCTCACTGTCAGTGTCTCTGTCCTCAGCCCAGACTGGCGAGATGCGGTACAGTAACGGTGGTTGTGTGAGACAGCTGGTCACATGTCTGCGGTCCTGTGCTAGACTGGCCCTGTGCCTTGAGGTGGTGGATGGCAGCTGACTGCTCTGATTCACTGGGAACTCGACTTGTGTGTTGTGTGCCTCACAATGGACTGACTCATAGGGAGTCGACGGCGAGCTTGTTCAGTGTCCATCTCTCAGCCATTTTACTGGAACATTCTGTTTGACTCCTTTGTTGCCTCTGTGTTTTGATGGAGACAGTGGTCTTTTCTTGTAACTGTGTATTTATCTTGCATTGTTCATTCCAATGGGAATGGTCAGTCCCCTCCCCACCCCCCCACACACACTGTGCTTCTTGTTACTACTAACTCTCACACTGTTGTCCTGGGGAGGATGTGGACTGCCAGTCAGTCGCTAGCAGCTTCTTTTCACCTGACATGGAGGAGCTTCTCTGGTCTCAAGTGTGAAATGTGCACCCACATTAGTCCGCCACTCACTCACTCCACACAGTTCCCCTCTTCAACCTGTGACATTCACTAATGATCCCTAACTGGCTTCCCAGCGAACAATGCCAGTTGTGTTAGGCTGCGTTTAGAGCAATGAAAATCGAAACCAGTCCAGTTTGAATAATATATCCATACATTTGAAAGCTTATCAGATGCCAAACAGTAGACAGTGTTAATATTGTATAGCAATGGTCCCTCATATTATTAAGGCCAAGAGTGCTGCAAGATTTGTTCATTTACATAGAAAAAATGTGTGTAGAAAAAATGAGGCAACAGTTATTTTAACTACATTTTAAGTCACATTTTAAAATGCATCAAAACAAAGGTAGTAAGCAATTCATATGAAAATCACCATTTAAAAACCCCTATAAATATTCAGTTATTCCACAGCTAATGGCATGACAGCTCACAATTGCCGGTTGTCTCAGTAACGCAACATGTTTTTTGGCTCCTGAGTTTTCCAGGTAGTCAGCAGTCAGAAGTACAGACTATCACAGCAAGCAATGGAAATATTTGTCACTGTAAATAGAGCTCGGAGAAATGCTGATAGATCTCAGCCCCCAACACAGTCTGAGGGTCGACTCAAAACTGAGCAACAGAACTAAAATCAGACTGAACACTGAAAGCTCCTAGGCTTACGGGCCATGAAAAAGCATTTCCTGCGATGAGGTGCCATTGTTTAAAAAAGTCTGGGAACCACTGCTGTATAGTGTTAATAGTGTATAGTACTTTGAGGCAGGATTTTAAAGCTCACACCAGCCATCATTATCTCCTCTGTATTGAGGATTGCGGCGTAAACTGTAGAATTTAGCTATTCATGTTACAATGTAGGTAATCTACCAGGGATTTGCGACTGTATGTAATTGATTGGCCACTGCAGTGTGTTACCAGATGGCATTGCATTGCAGAAAAGTTGATCCAGATTCTATGCCAGCACAATGGTTTCACTGAAATGAACGAGGAGGCTTTGGTTTATTTAATCTCTTTGAATGCAGCCTTAGATGGAGAAAATGTGAAATTGCATTATTTGTACAAAATAAGGATAATGATAGAATTGTGTTCTCTTTCAGTGTTTTTTCTTTTGAAACTGTGTTCTGTTTAGCCACGTGATCACCACTGAGGAACCAGTTGTCTTTGTGCTCTTCAATAAGCCGTTTTGCCTGGCGACAGCATTCAGAAGCACAACATTAAATCTCTACCTGCGGTCACTCTGACTCCCCTATCACATAATAACATGTGCAACATCCATGCAGCAGCCACTAATTGCTGCTGGATATTAGTGCGAGGTCTCTTAAGACACTGACCTTGCTTTAGCCAATCATAACAGAGCGTGTTACCAGGTTGAGTTCTGATCAGAAGAGTCCCCGCAGCACGAACAGAAGGATTTAATTATTCAGACTGGCTGCTCGCACGTTTTGCTGGACACCACATTTAATGACATTTATAGTGGCATCTTTGTGAGGGATTAATGGTGATGTGAGACTATCAAAGCAGAAAATGCACTAAAGTCCAGCCAGACAGCTCTCTGCGTGCCAGGTACAAACACAAAGGGAGCGATGGGTGTGAGCATCCACATTTTTTGTTCTCAAATTCATCACCTAGGATCTAACACATCTCTATGCCTTCCTTGTCTCTCATTTTGTGCAATCTGGAACATTTAGTTTCAAACGGACACACATGAACCTATGGTAATGAGATTTGCTTAAATATTTGTTATACGAGGAAAGGAAGAGGTAAAAGATTAGAGCCTTTCCTCACAATCTCTGCCACCACTGTTTAGCTTCTACAGCTCGAGGAAAAGGCTGAGTTCTATAATGATCAGTAGTCGGGTTTCCGCTGACCTTTTACGAGACAGGACTGCACTTCGATGGATTGAAAATGTTTTCGTGTTTGTTAGGAAAAGGGGAAACAGTGCATTTTTTTGCCCTGGTGTCTTCTTGATCATGGATGACAACTTTAATGGTCATTTAGCTGTATCATTTTATGATCAAATAGAGCAAAGAAACTCTTCTCCTGTTAAAGAGAAGACAGAGTTGTAGCAGTGTTTATTCAGGCGCTACTTTTCTCAATCGGTGGAGAAAATTAGTTGAAGTAAAAGGCCAAAGAGCTGCAAACTTGAGTCAGTATTAATGGTCTGGACATGTTGGTAGTTTTATAGAATTTGTGACTTCAAGTTGAAAAAACTGGTGTCATATGCAAATATGTCAAGCACTGCAGCTCTCACAGATTTTATGTGTATTTGGCTGCAAATAGTGCTTAGCAACAGCAAGATTACTGACTCTGGTTGCATCTGCATTATGCTAATGTAATGAGAGCAGGAAGCCAATGGAGGCTAGTTGCACTGGATCGCTGCAGGGACACAAACACAAGAGTCATCATGCAAATCAGCAGGATGGCTGATCGCTCAAAAACAAGAGTTTAATAAGAGATAAGCGGCCAAGCCGGACCACACCTCCAGTGGCAGGCCAGATTCAGATGTTGAGCTCTGCTTTGATATTTCTCTCTAACTAAATGTTCTTATCTCGACCCCCGAGCAAACATGCAAACAATCTGACCTGTGTGTTTCCAGTCACATGGGCCTGAAGTGCTGGCGAGTCAGCGTGTCTGTCCTGGTATTTCCTGAGGCTTCGTAAACATACATACACGCTCTCTCCCTCTCTCTCTCTCTTTCGTTCTCTCTCTGTCACACACACAGGAGGTTATATTTAAACAAGCAGTCAATAATAATAATATAAACACTCTTTACTTGTATAGCGAAATGTTTTACAGGGCAGAAGCAAAGTAAAAACCCGTCTCTATGAAACATAAAACGTGAAGAAAAAATAAGGCATGATAATAGAGCTTATGTTAGTCTGTAACTCTTTGTTATTGTTACCTTTTTGGGCCAAGGAATCTTGAAAAATAGAGTTTTAATCTCATGTTGTTGAGTAAAGGTTACATAAAAAACTGTAAATATTATGTAAAATGGAGGGAGTAATGAACTGAAGTTAATAAGGTCATACCTGCAGTGATCCTTGTCACAAATGTCCTGTACTCCTAAAAAACAAACATTCATAAATCATTAGCTACATTTTTGAGCTTTTTTTTTTTTTTTTTCCAAAATAAGACTCATTAAATAATGTATTAAATATGTTGCCGTTGCAAGTGGAATAAATGTGTGAATAGGCTTCCAACTTGTGGTTACTCCTCACTCGGAATAGAAAAGAAAAAACAGAAGGAAGTGTGACTTTATTTTGCACTTCTCCTTTTTATCTCCTCATACTCATCACTAAACATATTTACAATAAATAAACTAAATGCGGATGTACACCAAACTGTACACCCAGTAGAGAACGCTTCAACTCCAACCATAGAATGCAGTTTAATCCGCTTCTTATGCATTTAGCACACTAAAAAGCATATTTTTTGCAATTACACCACCATCACTAAAGGCATTAATGGATGTTGTTTGGGTGTGAGTATGATTATTGTGCTGGACTTTGCCAGAGGATGGCCATGCATTAAATCATTATTCTATTTAACCAGTTGAAGTGTGTGTGTGTGTGTGTGTGTGTGTGTGTGCGCGCNGCGCGCACTGGTTCATCTAATTGATTTGGAGTGTTAAAGTGCAGGGTTCAATGAATACTCTAATCAAAACCTTGGAGGCTGCTGCTAAATGGTAAAGAATGATTTAATGTGTCTCAGGCTTTTTTTTTTTTTTTGAAGCTCACAGCCTTAAGTGGATTCTTCTACGTGTTTTAGCTTTGTGTCGTAGTCTACAGAGGGAGTTAATATACAAACTGAAGGCAGTTTTGATCTAAAGCTGTCAAGCTGGAATAGAATGAAATAAACTGACATCATGAGCCATAAGGCCACATTTTAACCTCCAGATGTGTTAAATGCTGTCAGTATGTCTTGCCACTAATCACCTTTTTTACCCGTTTAGTTGCCATCTAACACAATTTCATGGTGTTAATACAGAATCTAAAAATTCAATAGTTGAGCGTGTATGCTGGGATTATAATTTGGAGTCTCTGTGGGGGATGTAGGTCAACTGAAAGGCTCTATTTCCTCAAATATTGTAATCCCCATTTGTTCTGCTTTTTCACCAGAAACACAGCTTTGAGGTCTTTGTCAGACTACAATGCCCTGGGCAGGACAGTGGCTCTTAATGCTGTTGTCTTGTTTGCAGATGATTTCTCTACTTGTGTGCCAGTTTGCTTTCGGTCTTTTTAAATTGCTTGCTTTACCTTAGCTCTCCCTTTTTCTAACAATATGGACCAAACACTGGGAAACACAGCCTCAGTATGTTTTGTTTTCTTCACTTTCAGCTTGAACTTTTACTCCTTGAGCTGTCCACACTGCCCAGCTGCAGTGCAAGAACCAGAGCAGGTCATGTTTATGGTTGAACAGTGGAACGGGGTCAGCAGGATATACCCATTTAACCTTGCTGCAGCACAGAGAAAGGAAGTCATTCATTTAGTCTCGAGTGATAAAGCACTGTTGAATAGTTAACTCTGTCTGCCTTCTCAGTGATAAAAAACTGATTTCTCCATCACTTTCCCAAACAGTCCCACTAATTCGGTATATTAACGGCCGCACTCAGCCAAACTAATTTCGTGCCTGTTTCTCTGGGCCGGAGGAATAGTTTTGTGAAACCATGCATGAACATAAAAAATTGATTTGTTTATATATCATTTCAGTATAATGGGTTTTTGCCCTGATTCAGTGACAAAACCTGATATAGCTTGCAGGAGAAAAAGGGGAAGGATTACTCTACTCGCTGGCATGTTCATATTCTGCTCCTGTGTTGTCTAAACCTGATAACAAGTATGGCACAAGACAAGGCTGTCCATTGTGGAAAGAGCTTTTTCAGCTAAAGTCATTATACTGGATCAATGCTCCCCAGAGAAACAGCAGGCTCAAACGCCACACACAGAGATGGAGGAGTGCGTCAAAATATGTAACAGCCCTAGGCTTCTTTTTGATGGTTCAGCAGGCCAAGGTGCATACCACATACCTGCAAATATGTGGATGTTTTTATTCAACCCGCAGAATTCATCTAATGTCTGTCATACCTTTCTGAAAAGGGACAAAAATTATTAAATGACATGAAATTGTTTTTAAAGGGGTTGGTTCAACCACTAAAACATACTTTCACACTCACCTCTAGCAGCCATGCAAGTAAGTTTGGTTTTATTTGAGATATCTGCCTCCAACTCAATACGATGAAGGTGAATGGAATGGTAATTGTTGGTTTTCATAGCACTGAACAAGTTTAATTAAAAGCATTAAACAGCAAGATATCTTTCCTGACACAATGTCAGGGTAACTCTAGATAATCCACACACCTAATTTTCAACAGTAATAGGGACTATTTCTTCACTAGAAAGTAGTTTCAATGAACAAACAGTTCACAGTGAGGTGATGGCTATATCAAAATGGCATGGCTATTGAAAGATGAGTTACTGGTTGCTGTAATCATTCCTCCTGTTTATACAGGCTTAATTCAAGTCCAATGTAAATGATGGGCGACAAAATCCACCTCAAGTTTACACCTCAAAGTCTGTTTATAGGTCTTGGGGTGTACCTCTATTTTATAAAGCCAAAATCTGATTAATTGTGTCACTTGAGCTGAAAACTACAAATTTTAAAAATCTGGGGGTGTGGAGTTAGAAAGAAGTGAGGTTACCAGACCTCTGTAACCTGCTCCTCATCTCTGCTTGAGTTTAGCAGCTCAAGGCTACATTAGCCACTACTAGCATAACACACACACACACACACACACACACACACACACATCTCTGACTGAGCTGTTGTCTGTTCAGTTGCATTGTGGGAAATGTAGGCACCAGGCTTTGACAAGGAAGAAGAATGTGTGGAATAAAAAGGACGATCTCTCTGGTTCTGCTGCATCAATTTTGATCCTATTTATTTCAAACTGTCCATCATGAGTCTGACAGTGTTATAGGAGTGCAATGCTAAAGTGGTGGAGTACTCTTTTAAGTTCAGCTGAAGTTAATGTGAGGCTTCAGCAGTCTGAGTTCGACAAATCAAGTGGATACCTTCCAAAGCCACTGTCTTTAGCACAAAATCCCCTCTTTGTTTTACTGTCCCTCTGCAGCATCTCAGCAAGGAAACACTGTCTGGGGAAACACAAAGGGGGAATATTAAACTAAAACGACTGTAACTTGAAAATACTGGAAAATACCCACTTGATTTGTCTAAGCCTCGTATTAGCTTCAGCTGAACTTTTGAATGCTTTTTGGCAGTTAGGAAGAGCTTCTTCCACAGACAGTATGAACATGAGGAATGATTACTTAAAATCAATAAACGTATCCTTTAAGTGAGAAAATATGTTTGTTTGTTTTTGTAATTTGGGCGAACTGGCCCTTTTTAAAATAGGGAAGCCTCACATCAGGAAATAAATGTGCATGTGCTCTAGTGTCCTCCATTCATTAAATCATGTCTGCCGGTCTGTCTTTGTCATCAGCCCGCAGCCTGTCTGGGGTGGTTCCACATGACAGCGGCATGTGTATGTATGGACAGCACATTTAGCCTCTCTCTCTTCTCTGTCTCATCTTGAATGTTTACACCCGCAGGTCAAATAAGATCTCATTTAAAAAATAAAGTCAGACGGTTGCATTGGGGGAAGTAAGTATTTCCTGGTTATAGAGGACAGAGCGGGATGCTCTGAAAAGCCTCTCTCCATCTGTCTGCATGACTGCATGGTACATGGAGCTGTGTGGTGGTGGTTGATCTGCTCGAGGGGGTTGTAGAGGCAAGTCAGGGAGAGCAGGAGAGGCGTTTGGGGGCGGGGGTGTTTCTCTAAATAGCCCACCCTGAGTTAAGAACCGGCATGCCGGGGCTGCTCTCTGTGCGGTCCTGACCTCGCCAACCAACCAGTCGCTCACATTTCCTCACAGCGCAGGAGGCTATGGAAGTCAGTGCTGACTGTTTCTCCACTTTATCCAGGTCAGATCTGATCTACTCTCACTAGTAAAGCACTGACACTCGTGACCTCGGTGCCCCTCTCACTGCCAGCCAGTGTCAAAATAGCAGCTCAGCAAAGCAGCTCTGCGGTGGGCCTCCGCTGCTCTGCCTGCTGTTATGATATCATGCTGCCCTCATTTGTGTTTCTAAGTATCAACACTCTGATCAAAACAAAGTGTCGGCTCAATTTGGTTTCCGTATTTCAACACATTAAGCTGTTAAAAGAGACTTTGCCTCGCAGCGTATGTGCAGTGGATATACTGTATGTGTGTGCTTGGAAGTAGGTCATTGATTTGGAACTTGGACACTGATTATGTGCTGGCCTAGAAATGGGCTATAATCAGTGTCTCTCATACCAAAACAGCTTTTCATAAGTGGCAGTTATTTCAAGGTCAGGACAACAGTTGTGTCTCATTGCTACACATGCATACAGACTTTATTTATCTTTTTCTCAGTTTCAACAGATTGCTGTTTCTAGAATCTGTTCAATTTTGTGAGATTGCTCATTTTAGGATACATTACCACCGGGGAAAAAAGACTATCATGTTCATCTCTCTTTATAGGGACTGTGCCAAATCTGCAGGCATGCCCTGTTCTGTCCTTGATGGGGGTTTGATGTACTCACTCGGATGCCATTTGAGCCAATAATGTAAATATTCGTGGTCTTTGAACAAGTCAAGACGGGATCTAATGTGTCTCTGACACAGAGTCTCCAGCAAACTCTCCTGGAACACGCATAAAAAGGGAGTTTTCTTCACCTACCATGTTGGAATAAATCTTGCACTCAAAGCTGGGAATTAACTGTCAGCTAGCATCATCACCACTCCCTCTCTCTGTCTCTCTTCATGGCTTGAAGCGAGCGCTATATTAGTAGAGGATTTTCCTGGAACGCCCTCAGGATTAAGCCTTGATATTGTTTTGTAAATGTAGCTCGGTATTGATTCAGCTCTGCTTATAGTATGAGCTGATATTTAGCTCGAAGGAGACTAGTTGTACTCTCTTGAGTGGTGATTGTAGGAGGTCAAAAGGGCATGTTTGTGTACTTCCTGTTCCCTTCCTTAGTCTTGGCTAGTGTGGGTCAAGAATAAACATTGGGAGCGTGCTAGCATGAATGGAGATCTCTTATTTTTAAAGTGGCTGTATTCCCTGGTGTGTTGTCATGTTGTTGCATAGTTAAGGGAGCGTCTTTTCATAATGATACCAACTCGAAAGAACAAATCTGAGTTTGCATATCATCAAATGAGCCCTCACCATGTTTGCATTTGTTTAGGCAGAGAGGCAGAAACCAACAAGCAGGCACAGACAGAATCCTATACAAAAATGACATCAGCCACAACAGCTGCAGGCTGTGGCACTGGGAGGAGAGGAGGGAGAGAAGGAGTGAAAGAGAAAGGAGAGAGAGAGGGAAGAGAACAATTGACCAGAAGCGACACAGGAAAGAGAGGTGACCTGATTGCTCAGCTGGCCAAGAGCACGGGAAGGAAGCAGCAGGAAAGGCTGGTCCCCTCAGTCTGGCCTGGCTCTCTGCTGCTTCTGGTGGGTCCTTCTGTGGCCTTCCTCTCCTCCACCCCCCCTCCCGTCCTCCTTCCCGTCCTCCTTCCCGCACTGCTGCCTGTCACGGCTGACTACATTGGAACAAAATGATCAGCTCTCACCTCCTCATGAACACGGGTCATCATGGTAGCCATGCAAAGGCTAGGCCCTTTGTATTAGATAGGGATCACTGATATCCGGGAGGATGAAGAGGAGGAGGAGCTGGAGACAGCTGGAGAAGTCAATATTGTTTTGGTTTTTACAGCACATACATGTAAGGGTGTTTAATTTTTATTATTTTATTTATTAGCGATGGCCTTGAGGTTACCAATTTTGTGGCACTATTAATTTCATCTTGTCGCTCTCGAGGAATTATTGGATGTGTGTGTGCTTATGATTCCTCTCTCCACAAGGAAGCCCGTCAAGTACCTCTTTCACATTTCCTGTAGCTCATAATGTAATTAATTCTAATCGCAATCATCGTAATAGCTTTTCAGATCAAATACCCAAGAGCAGTCCTAACAAAATAATCCATTCCTCTGAAAAACAAACACCCAAACTCTCTCTCACACATCCCCTCTCTCTCCCTCCCTCTCTGTTTGGCTTTGGCTTGGAGAGAAGAGCAGTCAGTTGGGG
>LKNJ01001566.1:10519-40468 GCA_002120245.1 Maccullochella peelii | reverse complement strand
TGGGGGACCACATTCAGAAACAAACATTTGCCCAAAGAAGAGGGTTTCTCTGGGCAGAAGTGGTGCTGAAATGATTAGCTGGTAATAGAAAAATCATAAACTGCAATTCTGATAATCAGTTAATCATTTAGGTCATTTATCAAGCAAAAATGTGTTGGTTGCAACTTCTCAAGAGAATTTGCTGCTTTACTTTTTTAAATCACACTATATTTGGTGTGACAGCTTTGTTAAGAAACATTGAAGACATTACCCTCGGCTCTGGGAAACTGTGATGGGCATTTTTCACTTATTTGTTACATTTTATAGACCAAACGTTTGGTTGCAGTCCCATATATCAGTACATGTTTGCATGTCCATAATGTATTAAATGTCATACATGTTTATGATAAATACAGTATTGGAATACTTGAAAATGTAGCAGTCTTTTGATGTGAAAAATCAGCCCTGTCCTGAACAACCAACAGCTACATTATAGAGGTCTAAATCTGTTTTCACTTTCACACTTACTTCAATTGAGAAATTGGGTCCACGCTTTGTTTTAGTGTTTGAAAGGTCACAAAAATCTTGAGTGCACCTTGATGAAAATTGCAAGCACCCTGCTAGCTGCCTATTAGCAAAGCCTGCACTTCTTGTAAAAACACACCTATAAGCAAGTGATAAGAGCATAGAGATGCTTTGTGTTTGTGTGTACAGGGGTGTGTGTATGTGTGTGTGTGTGTGCGTGTGTGTGTGTGTGATGTATCTGAGGTGAAGTGGGGCAGGCCCAACAAGCTTTAAGTATCTGTTCAAACAATCTGAGGCAGCTTGTGGTTGAGCTATACCTGGGAAGAGGCTGAGATAATGAACCAATGCGGTGAAGTGAGGCTTTTCCCCGCCAGAGAGGGATGAGCTGTTAGCACGCTACGCTAGTTAGCCTGTTAGCTCCCCTAATGAGCCATTTTATAAACAACTGAACAACAGCATGGCTGCAAAATTACAGGGTATCCATAAGCAATTATCACTGATAGCAGTCTGCCTCTTGCCTTTTGACAGCAGTTGTGTTCTTAGTGATTTAAACTATTAGCACATTCTTCTGTTTTCTCTTGAGATAGCCAGGCATATGCACAGAAAACTGACATTTTTGTCTGTGTGACATTTTCTAATTTGAATGTCAAAATGAACGTAACTGTTTAAGATATTTCATTACAACTGAGGTATGACGAGAAGACAGCATAGAAATGTATTCTATAGACTACTTAGAATCTAGATTTTAAATACTTATGTGAATTCAGTCGGTTGGTTAATATGATTAGCATTTAAGATATGAGGGTTCAATGTCAAGACACTACGCATAAAAGCCTCAACAGGAAGGTTGTTCCTTGTATCGCACTGCCATCTCAGCGTGTTCTGTTGCCAGTTCAGTACATATTTGGTTATGTAAGTATACTCATTCACCACTACATCTTAGATTTATTACTCCTTTGCTGAAACAATAGGATCTAACCTTTAAAAGAAGAATCTCTTCTCCCCATCATGACCTGGAAATATCAAGTGTAATTAGATGTTATATAATAATACAGGTAGCTTGTTAGCTTTGCCAAAATCCAAGAGTCTAATTTTCACATCTTGCTGGCCATGAAACAAGACAAGGTATATATACTTTTTTATATAAATGAGTGGAAAATTGTGAGCTAGAGTCAATGTTAGCTTCTACTGGCTTGTCATAATAGTTCAGCAGTGAGCTATACCAACTTTCTCATTTCCATGTCTTATTTTAGCCAACCTGTAATTCTATTCAGCTTGTGACTGGGGATCACAGATTAAGACATTTTAGGACTTCTGGGCCTAATATGCAATTTCTGATTTCTGATAACAGCAATATAACTAATGTTGGTTATATTGATATGAGTTATATTCCAAGAAGAGTTTGATCTCCAAAAAGTTGAGGGGACACATGGCCATCAGTTGGAGCAGCATGCACAACACTTGTGCTAACCAAAAAATACCCTTGCTCTTTGCTGTTTTTGTAAGCCCCACCTTAGCATTTGGCACACCCAAGTCAAGGGGGATGGGGGAACAAGTATGAAGTGAAGAAATATCACAGATGTTATTCTGCGTGAACTCCTTCCCCTTTACAGCCTTCCTGCTCAATCTGGCCTCTTTATCCTCCGTTTTTTTTTCCTCACTCTCCCCCACAAAAGACAAATGACTTCTCCTAACCTAATTTCAGTTGCAGCATGCAAGGGTCTGCCTCGACGCCTGCCGGTCAATAGAGTTTGAGTAGACACTGTGCAGATTCAAGCCACTCTGGAGCCCATTTGGCTAGTTTTCTACCCACAGCCTCCTGACTTCTGACTGTGAGAGGATTTTCCGTGGAGAACTCTGTTAACAACTTACATTTTCTCACATTAACTTGTTTTTGTGTGTATGTGTGCGCTTGCTTATTCATGCATGAGAAAGCTTTTTTGCACCACATGCTGCAGGGCCAGTTGTCTGTTTGAAGAGTCCAATGGAAACAGCAGGGTTAGGGTTTCAGCTTATGCTACAACCACACTGTGTGTGTGTCTGGTTTGTGATTGCGACAGGGGTCACGGTTGTGTGACATGCCAAACCCAGTCTGGTGGTGGCAGCGGCGGTGGTGCTGTCACTCATCCGACCACTCAGTGGGTCAACTTGTACAGTCATCCGCAGCGTAATGTTGCTCATGTTTAATTCGGTTAAAGCAAGGAAAGCCGTCTTAACCTCATCACAGTCCAGAACAGGGCCTGTTGAGATGCTCTGGACCGATAAAGGGCAGGAAGTGGCGGAGTGTCTTTGATTATTTGGCCTTTCTCTATTTCCCTGGGGAAATGTTGCTGCTTCAAGCCAGGCAAAATCTTTGCCATGACCAGGAGGGACCTTTGATTGGTTCCTGATATGTGGACAGCAGTCATGTCTCAGGGGTCTTCAGCAATTTATCCAGAGGATATTAAATGACCTAATGGCCATATTATTTGCACAGAACTAACCTTAAGGAATCTCTGTGTGTTTGTAAGGTGTTGAGATGTCTAGCCACTGTTCTGCCTCTGTCTTCACTTGTCTGAGATTCAATTACTGGGCTGTGAAAGGGTATATATTCTGTATTCAAGCCGACAAGTGGGTAACTCAATGAGCTGGATATTTTCCTTATTTACTATGATTTTAATGAAATGTTCTCTCAGTCTAACATGCAAGCGTAGATGAGCTGGTGTGATTTTGTCAGGATGTAATAGAGGCCTGAGAAACGTTGTAGTAAAAACTGTGCTGCATTGACGCTGGCCTCTCTCAGCTCTCTTTCTCTTCCCCCAACAGGAACTGGCTAATTTCCTGAACTTGATATACCATTTGGTCGACTCAGAGGGAAACATCTGAGAGAGGGGATCTCAGAGAATTCTCCACTTTAAAAAGCTTAATGAGTGTTCAAATCTCTGGGTCAACGCTTTTTAATGTTTTACAGGTGACGCAGGAGTTTTTCTCGCTGACTTTGGAGGCACCTTAAAAGGAAAAGTGAGCAGCCAGGAAATGAAAGTTTTGCAGGGTAAAAGATTCCCCTCATGCTCAGTCATTGCCTCATTATCAGAGTCATTCACAGATTTCCTCTGTCTGCTCTCACACTGTCAGAAGACATTGGATTGCCTGCACAGCCTTCAGTGTGTAGTTTTCAATGACTACTTCAAAGAATCCCGTGCTTATCTTGACTCAGTCTCGGTTTATGGAGAGTGACTGTGTCTGTTTCTCCTGCTCTGTGTCAAAGGTCGTCTCTCTGGTCGGCTGCTGGTTGGCAATGTGACCCTCTCTCCTGACGGACTGACCTCCTTCCCCCTCTCTCTCTCTCGTGCTTTCCTTTCCTGATGATCCTACAAAGTGGCTAACACGTGTAACTTCCTCCATTGATTTAGATGAACCATGGCATGATCTGCCTGCACCGATCCCTCCAACAACCCTAGAGCTTTGGTCGTCCTCATCCGCTGCGCTGTTTCTTTAAACGGATCTAGTTGCTTTGTTTTGCTTTCAAACTGTGGTGCTGGTGCAATACAAAAAGGAATAATTTCCAGACAAAGCACATCTCTGCCTCTGTACAGCTCAAGCATTAAACTTGTGCAGAGTATTACTTGAGCCTATTGATTGGAGTCCTCTGCAGTAGAGAGGGCAGTGTGCAAAATCAATGCTTTATTTTCTCCTAGGCTAGCCTTGTTCATGCTTGTTTTTTTTATCAGTGAAAATGAGAGGAAAACAAGGGAGAGACCATTTCATTCCATTGTATTTCATCCTTTCCATTGACTTTTGTGACTAATTTTGGCCAATTCAGCCTTGTTCTTTGTCATCTCTTTGGCCCACATATTTTTCACTCCTTATCTCCATGGCATTCACCAGCATGAATCCACCTCTTTATAGTGGTGGGTGGGTGATATCAGGCATGTTTTTGCAGCGGTTGTACTGTGAGGTTTTATGTGTCACTTTGCCACTCTGGTAAGCGTACAGTAGAAAGTGTGTTTGTCCTAGCTTGTTTAAGGTTGTATCGTGTGTCTGTTCATGATGATGATGATGATGATGATGAGGTATATAAGCCAGAAAATAGCGGAAAATGTCCATAACATTTTCCCAGAGTCCTTGTTGACGTCTTATTTTGTCCAACCAACAGTCCAGAACCCAAGGATATTCAGTTTAGAATGATAAGAAACAGAGAAAACCAGAAAATTCTCACATTGGAGAAGCTGCAACCAGAGAATTTTTGGCATTTCTGCTTAAAAACTGGTTTAAACGATTAACCCATTATCAAGATAGTTGCGGATTAATTTTCTGTTGGTCAACTAATCGACTAATCGTTGCAGCTCTATATACAAATATGCCCTGCTCACATGGACTTAGATATCACAAATTAATATAAACCAGATCCAGAGTGCAGCACACACATTTTCAAATGATTCTAGTCCAAAAATAAAGACCACTAATTCACACTTAAATAATCAGATTTTCAGACCTTCATGCTTACAGCAATCCATAAGTTACTAATTCAATTTAATTGAAATTAGTAATGTTCAGATTATGAATACTAATCTTCAGTAAGCTTCTGAGATAAAGTTAGCTCACTCATCACATCAAAATCAAACCATACCAAATTTGATTAATAGTACACCAGACTGTTTCATGTATTTGTCCATTTCATGAATAACTGACAGTGTTAGGTCATCAGTTTGTACAATACAGTTGAAAATGGGACTCACAACCCACTTCTCTCAGGTCTATTTCCTCCTGAATATTTTTGAATCTGCCAACCTCAATAGCTAGAGGAAGAATACCCGTTCTTAAGTGTGCAACTAAAGATCTTTAGCTTCTGGATATAATATATGGAAATATGGATAAAAGCTCTATTTTAAAACACCACAAGTTCTTTCTGTAGATATACTGTACAACGCATTAACCTCCTCCATTGTGTAGATCTGAGGTGCAGCTTTGGTTGGACATGAAGTCCGAGAGAGGTCAGAGTAACACAAAAAGGGGTCAGCGGACAGGAACATGCCTGGTGACAGGCTGCCTGCATGTGGGGTGGCTTCGCTAACGAGAAGCCATTGTGCCCTCGGTGAAGGTTAACTCTCTGATTCAGGGAGGCAGGAAGTGTTAGCTGCCTCCCCTGCACTTTTCCCATCCGCGGCCTCTGCCAAGCCTCAGCAGAACAATCCAGCCCCTGTGACTAAGAGGGAGGGAGGGAAAGAGAGAGAGAGAGAGTCAAAGACAGAAAGAGGGAGGACCAGAGAGGAGGGGGGATTTAAAAAAAAAAAAAAAAAGACTAGAGAGGTCCAATTCTGCAGGGTAACATCAGGCTCCTATGTTATGCAAGTGTTCCCTTTTTGTTTGCCTCACCCGGGGTTTTGATACAGATTGCATGAAGCATGATGGTAATGCAGAACATTCGGTCTGTCCCCTCTTCACCGAAACAGCCTCCATTTAAACTCAGACATATTTTCCTCTACAATTGGAGCTGCAAAGTGGCCAGCTGTAGCCAGGTTCCGGCAGGTTTAAGCCCTGCACACGCACATCATGAAATGGATATCACAAAATGCACTCGGAGACAAACACCCACACAGAAAATAGATATCTCAAAATATGCATACACAGACAAACACATAGAGAAAATAGATATCTCAAAATATGCACACTCACGCTCATAAGTCACAACACCTCATACCGAATCAACAATCGCATCTTTGTTAAATTATCCAGGAAATTGTTTGCGGTGCTTTGATAACACAGGTGTTTATATGGTAATACCTTCTGGAGGCTGGATAAGAATGAAACAATAAAGTCATTAGGGTGTTACAAGAAGAAATGAAACCAGGCTCCTGCACACACTGCAACTCATCACACACACACACACACACACACACACACACACACACACACACACACACACACACACACACACACACACACTCAACCAGAAGAGGCTGAACTCTTTACATAAATTCATTTAAAAAAAGCTTTTGTCAGCTGCCTTAATGACCCTTGATGTGTGTGAACCTCTGCCAAGTTGTCCATTGAAGGGCAATTTATCTCCACTAGTGTTGTGGTTATATGGAAGATAAAAGAAAATAGAGTAGAATAGAGTATACACAAGATATAATAGATAATTCATAGGAAGGTGGCCTGTTTGTCTCACCTAAGCCATTAAAATAGCTTCACTTAAGGGCTTTTATTTTAAGTGTCGTGGTCTAGAGTTTACATAAGTAATCACTGATATGAGGTGGTGCCCCCCTGTGCGGTTTTCTTATTGACATCAGGCTTATTTCCCATCTGTCAACATTTCATATCCTCAGTCGTCTGTTATAATGCTCACCATCCTCACAGGCAGCAACCTTTGCTGAGCTCACTCTGCTCTGATGCAATATGTTATCCATACATCTGCAGCGTTTCTAAGCTCAGTTAAATGTTCGCGCAAAATGCAAAAGCTTGTATTTTTTTGCTCTCTTTCACCTAGTTGGACAACTTCTACAATGTTTCGTTTTGCCATGTTTGTTGACAGTGCTGGTCCCAGAAGTCTTTATCTGGCCCTTTTTACCCAAAGACCTTTGCACGTTATGCAGGTTGTGAATGACGGCAAGCCTATATTGGTTGGAGATCAACGTAGTCTGACACGTCTCTTGGTCAAGTCTCAGCAGGTCAAATCTCCTAATCTGTCATAGTGACCATCTGGAAAGACATAAATGTTGTGTGGTCTGATGCCAGTTTACAGTGAATAGTAATTACTGAATTTGAAATTGTAATCTCTGCGCTATTTGTTACTGAAAAAAGTTGTCACATTACTGTAACATGTCACTGTCCAACACTGCTCTGGACAAGTGGAATCATCTTTTCCAGACTGAAAAAACTTAGATGCCTTTTGTCTGTTTGGGCCCGGGTGAGGAGCAGTAAAGGACGACAGACAAGCAGGGTGTGAACAAAGATGTCTATCCACAAAGGTGCCCTCTCTCATCTGATCCCGACACATCTCTCCTACAAAGGAAGGACTGTGCACAGCGTGCAGACGCTGCTAGTCTGCCTCTGTTGGTAAATAATGAATAGGTCACACCTGGTGGTCTCTTACAGGCTTGCTGCAGCCTCCGTCCCTCTCTGGTGGTGGTCTGGGAATTGGTGTGAGTGTGTGTCTGTGTGGCGGAGGTCTAACATTAATCAGAATTCTCCTGCAGTCTTCATTTTTGTTGTGTTTTCTTTAACCTTTTGCCACATAGTGTCCTCTCGTGTCAGACTCTAAAGTGCTTTACTGTGTTTGTTCTTTTAGTGTGTTAAAGTGTGTGTACGTGTGTGCGCAGCAGTGACATTGAGACCCAATAAGAAGCATTAGCCGAGCCTCTGTGTTGGATATGACCATGTAAAGATGCGGTCAGTGCCTCTACAAAGTGACAAATGACTACAGGGAGCTAAAGTAGAGACTGCACTTAAATGTCTCTCATGAGGACAGATGATTTCTTAAGAGATGTCTTCAATGCCTTGGGACCACAAATGGCTAAAAGCTAATTCAATATCATTATTTGTGATCACTTCAAAAGGTAAAAGGACCTGCATAAAAGATTTCTCAGATACCCAGTTGAGATGTAATGCATCATCAGTCATGCCAGCAATCTCCCTCTCTAGCAAGAAGGCTTGTCTCATTAAAAATACATGTAATGAATTGAGCTGAAGTATACCAATCATACAAGCTTTCCATAAAAACTCCTCGTGCTGCTTTGCACGTAATGAGTGGCTACAGGTAAAGTGGATTTTCTACATTTTGCAGCATTCCAGGAAAGGACTAGGGTCACTGCTAATAATTATTTTCATTATCAATCAATCTATTTGGATTAATCAATTAATATTCAGTCTTTAAAATGTTACTAGATAATGAATGCCCATCACAAGTTTCAAGAGCCCAAGGTGATGTGTTCAAATTGCTTTTTTTTCCGACCAAAAAACCAAAAGATTTTCAAATTACAAATTTTTAAAAAGCAGCAAATTCTGACATTTGAGAAGCTGTTATTGATAATTTTTCTGTCAACGACTAATCAATGAATTGACAAATCGTTTCAGGACTGTAACTCAGATTTTGCCAGAATCTGTATTGCTGTCACTTGTGCCACTACTGAAATCTACAAAGCACCTCAGTTCAGTTAGTTTATTCAAGAAGAAACTCTTCCAGAAGTGGTAGATATGACTGGTTCAGCCCTGCTTATCAGCAGCGCAGCCCTTGTGTGGCAGAGATAGCGTGCGGCGTGTGCGTCACAGAAAGTTTGTGATTGGAGCCGGATTCAGGAGTCAAACAGTGTTTTATCACTTGTATATCAGTCACAGTGCACTGTGGCCCCTGCGCACACGAGCACCAGAGCTCACCGCATTGTTTGTTGTAGCAACAAACCTACTTAGAAGTGGTAATGTGGTGCCCTTGTTTTCAAAATATTTTTTTTAAAGGTTACTGTTCTGTTGTCAGGGAAGCGGGAGAACAGAGTCCTCAGACTGTAGGTTCACAAAGCCCAGCAACAGCAACAATAGAAATCATATGAATTCAATTGACAGCAGCTCCTCCAGTCAATAGTCTTTACAGGGTTTTGTGTTAACACAGACACCACACGAGGCAACAAGCTGCACTCTATGAAATGCACTCCACACTGCAAGATAAACTCTTGTCATCAAGGAATTAGAGTAACTATCCTCTTTGTGTGTTTTCCTTGTGAACGAACAACACAGCAAATCAAAAGAATGTTTACTGGGCTGCAAAAGTGGAAGTGGAGAACAACACCATGTTTCCTGTCTAGTGATTTGTAAAACTCTTGAATTAATTTTGGCCCGGAAAGCTGGCTCTGCTTACAGGGTGTTTTCCTTGTAAACAGTGGAAAGGAGACTCCTGCCCCTCGAGTTCTTTCCATTCTTTCCACTACGTGTGTGTGTGTGTGTGTGTGTGTGCACATGGATGGATTTACAAACATGCGCTTTATTCCCTATTAGGATTGGACTTGTTTGAGCTTTTTTCACTGTTTTTACCTAAGATATTGATGATACAAGTGGGATAGGTTAAGCATAATTCTGTTTTATTACAACTTGGGTCTTATTTTCATTGTTTTTGCCATTGTTTCTTTCAGTTATGATAACATTGTACTTGCATATACAGTGGTCAGATGATGAAACAGATTGCAATGTAAATCACTGTATTTGGAAGTTAACGCAAAAGCATGTTATTATTAGAGGAATGATAAGAGTCATGTAAAAAGGTTGTAAGTCAAACATAATCGACTGTTAAAGAGCCCACACTTCTACTTTTCATTTGCCTGTGTTCCTTTTGTTTTGGGTTGTGTGAAGATACAAAATTCTTTGCCTGAGGCACATTTTTTGATGTTTCTCCCTACAACACTCAAGTCCGCCGAGGCCAGGAAGAAAAACAACTTTTCCAAGTTTAGTCGTTGAACATAATATTGAATCTTGAACACTGTTATTGACTTGTGTCCCACCAGACCAATTTAATCTGTGATTCAGCTCGTACAGTGCATCCAGCAAAAGGAATCATGTTATTAAGCCCCCTTAATGAAACAGTCAGGATGGACTCTCCATATCTTCTTGCACTAAAAAAAGCTCATCTAAATGGAAAACACATTGTCTTCATTATTTGCAAGTGTTGAATGAAGGCAGTTGCCATGGTTACAGCCATCGGAGGCTGAAGCCTGGTTTGAGGCCAGAGGGGCTACAGGAACAAAGTGGCTCCTAATGGTGAGATTGTACAAATGGCTCTCTGAGAGGGTTATATCTCGCTGGCATTTCCATGTTGGCCAACACAGTCACAGCGCAACAAATGATCAGTTTCACATCATATCCTCATGTCAGCGCTGGCCCTGGTTAATGAAACAAGATTAATCTCTCCAAGTTGTTTGCGATTCCACAGCACAGTCGACTAAATATTCTTAGAAATACATTTCTAAATGGCCATTCTGTGTTGTTTTCCAATGCATCTGCTTGTAAAGAGCTGTGCGGAAACTTCCAGTGTACACCAATCAAAATGCAGATTGTCTACACAGCATGGTGTCCACCCAGGAGAATTACAGCTGAATACTAAGCAGGAGAAAGCTCTCCGTTTTGACTGCTGTTCATGCTTTTGATACAGAAAGAGGGAGGCAAAATGAGAGAGAGGCACAGCAGCGCTTAATTCATTTTCTTGTCTAAATGTAGGTTAAATTACCTTTAAATCCCACACAGAATTGCACATTGCAGGTAAATGAGTCACTTGGCAGCTGATAAGCAGCCTCAAAGAAGCGCTGGGAATCAGGGACAGGGGGCCTTTTCGCGGAGAGAAAGAGACACATTGCTAATAATAGAGGAAATGGTCATGTGGGACCTCTCAGCTCTCTGATTCATGTCAGATAATAATTGGTTTACCTGATACGACGCCCTGTGTTTGGACGGTGATAGGGCAGCGGTAAAACAAATTACCAGGGGGTTGACCTTTGGTAGCACGATGCTGACCCCAGCCAAGGAGGCTTCCTGACAGGAACACCAACACACCTCAGTGCCATACAGGCCAATCTGGATGTTACTGGGTGGGGTAGGATCTGATATAGACACTTATAGACAAGGGTGTGGGTCTGATTAATGCTCAATATTGTTTCCTGCATTTATATACATTTATATCAACCTAGCAAATTACGCGTAATGAATCCTAATGAAATTGGTTATTATGCTTTCCATAACAATGGTAGTCTATCAAAAGAATTTGAAAAGATGTGCATATCGCTGTAAAAGTAATGCATTATTCTAATGCAGTAGTCTTACTACTACTTACTGTATTTAGTTTCATTAATAGAGACCTGGAACTTAACGATAGATAATGTTGGCTAAAAATAGTAGTCATTTACGGCCTTATCTTATATCGTGTCTTCGGGAGAATATTGTAATTACCCATGGCAACAAAAATGAGGATGTTTTTCAGTTCTGAGTGATGTATGCAGGTCTTCGCTCAGGCTGTGCAGCCCCAACAAGTTGACCAATCAGAGGCCAGCCTGTATGGAGCCTGACAGACGAAACGCAGGCAAAGACAATTTACAAAAAGAGTGCTTTCTGCTGCTTGTAAAGCTTATTGTGCGAGTGAATGGTAACAAACGATGAGTAAAGCAGCGTTTTCGTCAACTCAGCCACTCTGTAAACCACAGTAAAATGATGTTGTTTTCGTGATTTTAGTGAGTAAATCGAACTGTAAAAGTCGAGAGGCAAAAATAAGACCTCCCCCCTTATCCACAGTGAATATTATGCCCATGCTTATAGGCTGCAAGGTGTCATTCAGAGCAAGTTTGAATAGATGCAACTGCAGATTTCTGATCGTCAACATAAATACAAGCAAGCAATTGAGTTTTGGCGTTTGCCGGTTCTTTAAAGTTCCTTTTTGTGTAAGACGCGTTATTGTAAATGCATCAAGGTTGTGCACACTAGCGGCAGCTTGCTGCTTCTTGTTTGTGCAAGGTTTATTTCACCCTCGTAAACAGGTTGTTCACACGTTTGAAAAGAGCTCTGTTTGGGCTGTGGCTGGCCTTAAAGCACGTTTCATGTCTTTGTTTATCTGAGAAGAAAGGAGTTCTCAACTCTCAAGACTTGTTTGTCCTTCCTGGGCTCAGACACTCTGCAGTGGTGGATCAAGAGGGACTCTTTTCTCTCAGTGTTCTCTATGAAGCGTTCATTCATGTGATGAAAAAGATCTAGGGTTTTCGAGGGCCCGGCATGACGTCTACAATATCAATTTTTCTGTAGATCAAGACTAGATATACTCCAATTTGAATTTAAATCCCACGAATTGTCTGCAGCCTGCAAGGCACGTAGAACTGTCTCAAACAGACGCCGCTCGATATTATAACACAATTTGTATGTTAAAAAGGTGGCCCCTGTTGTTTGGATGTGTTTCTAAGTGTGTGTGTGTGTGTGTGTGTGTGTGTGTGCGTGCGTGCGTGCGTGTGCGTGTGTGTGTGAGCGTGTGCATATCGACCAGTGGAGGATGTGTTGCTGACAGGGCAGCCTCTCTGGCCATTGTGTCGGGGAGGGGAGTCTACTTGCTTTCAATCCATTATTTACTAATCTCATTAGCCGAGGATCCTAACGCTGAATGAGTCGCAGAAACTGACTTCTCTCCCCTCCCTCTCATCGGGATACACCAATCACGTGCGCGCACACAAACACATTCACATGCAAACGTACTCGCGCGTGCACATATTGAAGCCCTGTGCCACAGAGAAGAGGGAGCCATTTGTAATTATAGGCAGCAGTTTTGAAAGAAGTTTTTTTTATTGCCCTTAATTAATCATTTGAATTAAGTGACTGCCTATCTGTGCTTTCTACTGGATTAGCTAATTATATGTTCAGCACTTTCTACTTGTGCCCTGACGTATGTGCGTGTGCTCCCCTCGCCTTTGTCCCATGGCTGCTTACTTGTACTGTATCACCGTGACAGCCTGTTTGGTCTGCTGCTCATGGATCACGCTCACCTGTGTGTCTGTAAAAACAACCACTTTGCATATCAGCTCGCTCCTGACAGCGTAATCTTGGAAAAGGAGATGCAAAGTGTCAATTTGATTTGCACAGAGGCTTAATAATAGTTGACGATCACCAGGCAGCTTCACATTATTGTTGTTTTTGTGTGTGTGTGTGTGTGTGTGTGTGTCAGTTTGTTACCGGCCAGGTGACTATAGGGCAGCACACCTCTGCAGTATCACCCAGCAGAGAGAGAGCAGACCACTGCAGAGAGAGATTCATGACCCAGCCAGCCTGTAATTGCTGATGGTTCAGCAGTTTTCGGGGGCTGAAACAGGGAGGATACAGAATTTCTCAGCTTTTTCCGCTTCTTGCAGCATTCATTTCCTCCTCCTTTCTGATCCAGTGCGTCTCTCGTTCTCTCCCTCAGTGTCTCGCTTCCTCTCACACCTTCCCTCTCTGTCTGTCTGTGTATGTGTTTGTCTTTAGCTGTGTGTGTGCGTGTGTGTGTGTGTGTGTGTGTGTGTGTGTGTGTGTGTGTGTGTGTGTGTGTGTGCGTGCGTGCGTGTGAGTGTGCTACTGCAGGCAACATTGTTTATGTTCACCTGTCAAGCTACCTCAACTTCCCTGATGGATGATGTGGAGCTCTGGTGTTTGCCAACAGCTAGAGGAGTTACATCCATGAACAGATAAGATAGGAATATTATGCAAGGCAAGGCATCGATCCACAGGTAGAAAAGTAAAGTCCTCTCTTCAATAGTAGGGTGAACTGGTGACTGAATATTGATGAATCGTTCATTCATCGTCATTTGTTAAGCAAGAATGCCAAACATATGCTGGTTTTAGCTTCTCAAATCTCAAGGATCAGAATTTGCTGCTTTTATTTCTCTAATATTATATATTGAATATGACATGGCCAAAGAAACCTCTGTAGCTCACCTTTGCTTTATTTATGCAGTGATGTGTCAGAATAGCTTAAAACACCCTTTGATGACACATAATGGTATAAATAAACAACCCCTCACATTATAAAGTATTTGTGCAAGCTATTTTTTTTCTTTAGCATGTATGAAAGTGATTATGTGATGTCTGTGTGTGTATGTGTGTGAAAGGACAGAGCTGTTATCGTCTCATTTGACAGCATAAGTCGTGAATTGCATAATACCTCCTCTGTCCTAGCATTCAATATTCATTTGATGCTATTTTTAGCTCGCTTTAAGATTGTATAAAATGAGACATACTATTATACAAACATGTGATCCGCATCACTGGGACTACTTTCATGCTCTTTGGCGTGCCTTTAGTTTATTTTCACAAAGAGCATTACACAGTGGGTTGGATGGAATAATATAAATTGAGTGAAATAATTCAGGGTGCCTCCACTAAGAAGGGAAGATATGCACAAAAAGAATATTGAATAAATGTCTTCACTGTTTGACTGAGGACTCTGCTAAGTCTACTCCCCTGGAGAATCTCCTTTTTCTCCCCAGACACATTGGCATTCTTCACAGCCAAAGAGATGAGAGGTGTCCCGATTCATTTACACAAAGGCAATCAAAATGTGGCAGCCCGCAATCTCTGGCAAATTAGAGCACTGCAAGCGGCGCAGTGTGGACCCGATCAGAGGCCGAGGAGGGGAGGTGGAGGTCTGTCTGTTTCATGGGATTCATCACATGCCTGTGTGTGTGTGTCCTCCCCCCCACGGCTCCACGAGGAAGATTTGTGACACAGATTTACGGCAGCCTGTGTTACCTAACCTCTAAATCAGCCCTCCTCCCACACAGCAGACCCCCACCCCTCCTTTACATACAGACACACTCACACATGGACACACACTGCCTGGTCATGGACGAGGAGTCTAGGACGGTGGTGGATAGGGGGCGGAGGGAAAAGGGAAGAGAGGCCGAACTGCTGCAGTCAAAAGCCTCCTCTCTGCGGATCAAGCGTCTGCCTGTCTGGTAATGTGTTGTCATTGACCAATTAGGAAATCCAGATCAAACAGGCGCAGGCACATGGCCCCTCGCTGCCCCTCTCTAAGCACTCTGCTCTTTTTAATTGAGCACATTTGTGGAATGAGAGGCTTCTCCCTGGAGGGAGCGATGGCTGCCGATACGAGCAAGCTGTTAACACAGGATCAGCCCGCTCAGTAAGGTTATCAAACAATCTGCTGATATAAAAAAAAAAATAACTTTATGGGCCGTGCCAGTGAGAGGATCGTAATGCAGGTCTGTGGAGTGGAGGAGAGGATTCTTTTCAGAGGATGCAGGTCCTTGAAAGTTTGGACACAAAAACATGGAGAAAGTTAATGAAAAGAGTGGAAATTCTGCATGCTTGCTCTGGTGTTAACAGAAAAGATAATGGAATAGAAATCTATGTCCAAAAACAGTAGAGCTGAAATGTAACAAAAGTCGACATATGTAACTTTTGCTGAACAACTGACAATCACGTGATAATGTTACATGCTAAAACATAGTGTAGCAGTAGCAGTTAGAGTGGAGTCATGAAGTCAGCTAACTGACTAGGTAATGTTCATCACACAGCTAAATCGAGCTAACATCAGCCACCATAAACTACTGGTCATACCAGACCGAGTGAGGCTGTAGCAGCAAAAGTGTATTGAATTTAACAATGGTGTATTTTATTGCTTATGAATTCAACTTTTCATTTGTAGGAGGAAGACAATTTGTTGAGAGACATTTGTTGTTCTCTTGAAAGTTATACAATCTCACTTTAATATATTTGATTTAACCAGGAAAGTGTTTTACTGAGATTAAAAGTCTCTTTTACAGGAATATCCTGACTATGATAAGAAAATGTCAACTATCAACAATACAAATGAGGTAAGAGGGATAATGTAAAGAACGCAATATTAAAATCCCTAAAAAGAGATAAATAAAATAGAAAAATACAGCTTTTCTCTGTTTTATATCATTATGAACTGAATCTGAATATCTTTGGATTTGGACTGTAGGTCCATTGTAGGACAAAACAAGTGCTTTAGTAATTTGTAATGGGCACTGTTTTGACATTATTATAGACATAGAGATTAAGCAATTAATCGATTGATCAAAACCATAATGGATAGATTAATAGATAATAACCATTTGTTGCAGCCAAGATACAGAAACTCTACTTAGGAAAATTTAAAATATAGATGTTAGTGAGGTCCTCATGAGTGCTGGCAGTTTGATGGTATGTCTTCTCAGGTGTCTTAGGTGAAACAGAGAAAGCTCATGTTGCTGCTGTCCATCAGTGTCTGGGCAGGTTGAGCTCATGAACTATTTAAAATCTCTCCCTCTCACTCTTTGCTCTCTCTCTCTCCTCCCGTTGAAAGTCACAAAAGGCCAAAGGTCACTGGCACAATGGAGACAAGAAGGTCCTCCATCCCCCTGCCCACACCAATAACCCCATCAAACACACACACACACACACACACACACACACACACACACACACACACACAAGCCAACAAACACACACAACTGCCCCTAACTTATCACCACTGCCCACACACCTTACTTGTGAGGCAGCAAACACGCACACCCGCCTGTTCTGCTCTCAGCCTTCTTTGAATTCCTTCCCATGTATCTTGCAGCTCGCCTGTCACTCCTCCCCCCATCGCTATCAGTCTCTCTCTCCCAGACCTCATAATGGCTCCTCCTGGGTAGTGACTGTGTCTGCGGCTCCCGCTATTTCAAAAGTTTTAGCTGGCCGGATTAAGCGTGGTATGTGGAAAATGAACAGCCACTCACAGGAGGGACACATGAGCTGAATGCATAATAAACCAGGAGTCTGGCAGGAGAAAAAAAAAAAGAAAGCAGAGAAAGGAAGGGGGAAAAAGCACTCACAAGTTGTCTGAAGCAGTGTCAGCACCTACACTGCAACAATATCACTCACCGAAATGGAAATAAAATGCCTCTTTGACTTTTCCTCTCTGCTCACAATCAAAGGCAATTTTTAAGACAAAGTATTTCAAGGGGCTGAGGGTAGTAGTGACAGCTTTCTTCATAAGATATTGAGTGCTAATTCACCTCATATCACAACAGTTAGTGCAGGTTTACACTCTGGCTCGCTGGTTTCATCATCATTGTCACATGCCTACAAAATTCCTGGAGGATTGCAGAGCAGCTTGGCAGCGAGCGGTGAGGCTGATAGAGCACCACAGGCAGGCACGGAGAGCGTGAGGCTAGCTGGCTAGCTGTTAGCTCCACGCTGTTCTGCATTTGGTGGGGCTCTTTGGAGGCGACACGCAGTCATGTGGCTCATCTGTGCTGCCTACAGCGCCCTGTGGGAATTGACCCCCTGCTCCCATCCCCTGCTATTAGCGTAAGGGTGGAAGAAAATTTAAAGAGTAGCTGTTTGGAGGAGGCGGTAGAGGGCAAACGGGAGAAGGAGAAACCACTACCATGCTCCTCATGTTTGCATGTGGCTAGGACCATCTCCTCTCCCTTTGCTTGCTCCGGTAGCCAGGCGAGTTTGAGGGTGGGTGGGGGCTTGGTGGTGTAGTGAGACTGGCCCCCATCTGGCTTTGTCCCTTTTCTTTTTTTTTATCGCAGGCGGCGATAGGCCTCTGAGACATGGTGAAACGTTACACTTGGTTAGAGAGGAGATATTGCTTAGGTCCCTCTATGATCCCTGGCCCTCTGTTTTCTTCTTCTGCTGCTGCTGCTGGGGGGGTTGTAGCAGCAGCAGTGGTGGGGGCTTCAACCACGCCACCCTCCTGCCCCCACCACCATCCTCCCTTTGCTTTTCTAATCACGCTGCAGATGTGCCTGATGGCTGAACAATCTCTGTGTACTGAACGTGGGGCTCCCGCAGGAATCCAGGAGGCTTGCTTATGTGAGCTGTCATGAAAAAAAGAAAAAAGTGAGAGGGCAGTGAGGGAGGGAGTGAATGTGGGTCTGCGTGAGAGAGAGAGGGAGTGGAGTGAGTTAGAGGGAGAATGGGAGATGAAGAAAGACAGAGGGGAAGAGGGAGAGATCAGTGAACAGCGACCAACGCAGCAGGGCTCCTTGGATTGAGTGTGTGTGTTTGTGTGTGTGAGTGAGTGGCACAACTGCGAGCCCACCCTCGCTCACGGTTGCCGCTGGAGCTGCAGACCAAACCACATTAAATAAAAGAAATCCATTCCCAAGCCTGTTAAGGAGCCATGTGGGGAGGTGTGAGTGTGTGTGGGTGTGCACTAGAGTGGCTGTGTGTCCATATGTGTGTGCAGCAGAGAAATGGGGGAAGGGAGGAGAAGGTGATGGAGAAGGGCTGAGGGGAGGGAGGGGAGGTAGAGCAGGGAGGTGGGACAGGCAGGAGGCAGCTCATATTATCCTCCGTGCCAGCTCTGGATGGAGCCTGCCGAGGATTATGGCACATTCTGTAAAGCAACAATGGAAGCGGCACCGATTCGTACACATTTCCATCCCCTCTGCTTTTTCCTCCGTCGAACAAACACAGCTTTGTCCCTGCTGCCTGCCTGGCCACTTACCAGGCAGAGAACCAGGCAGACACCTGGAGTCCTAGAGCTGCCCTCTCCAAACTAAACACCCCTCCCTCAGTGCAAGAAAGTGGCGTCTCTACAATGTTGAGATAATTAAAGGGGAGCTTTCACGCCGGCCTCGGCCGGTCGGAAGAAAACAAGACATATCTCGGAATCAGAGCTCATTAAAATCATGAGGGTGAAGAGATGCTTCCGCCTCCTTCTCTTCCTCCTCCCCTCCTCCTCCTCCCTCATCTTTATCGCCCTTAAGCAAGTGCTGCAAACAGCCAAGCCCTAGTCAATGATGGTGCAGATTAGTCCTTTATTGCCTAATTCACCTACAATAGACGACACGCGGGGACGCGATCACCTTGAGCAGCGTGTCCCCACGAGGTGCGAGAGTGATGCTGATTTCTCCACTCAGGCCACCTCATTCCGTTTTAATAGTGTCAGCAGTACTTTGAGCTTTCGATTAGTGAAGTGTGTGCGTTTCTGTGTCTGTGTTGGTTGAGGGAGTGTTTCACACAGCTCTGCGGAGGTGTAACACCCTGCCTGTAGTGTTGTTGTAAAGCACATTAGGAGTGACTGAGGGTGTTGTTATGGTATCATGATGCCGGTCCAGCACTCAAGGGAAGGTGAGAAGATCTGTTTGTGTGTGTATGTGTGTGTGTGTGTGTGTGTGTGTGTGTGTGTGTGTGTGTGTGGTCGGATGGTGGCCAGCGTGGCTTGCTGTCTTTCCACTCCTACAGCCACCCTCCAACTCTGCCTGAGTACGATACTTCAGCCAAGTCCCTCTGGAGGCAGGAAATGTGTCTTTATTCAAAAGCTGCATCTGTGTCGCCCTTAAAGCAGAAGTTTGGTTTATTTAAAGTCCCTCTGCTGTCAAAAATTACTTCACTTGGATATTTGACGTTCACTGTGAAGAATGATGTATGTGCAGAGTTTGACCATAGAAGGCTGTTTCTCTGTGCTAAACCTTAAATCTTTAAGTTTGAGTTTAAGACGGTACGTAGAAGATGACATCACAACTAGTTTGGAACAGTCATGGTCCAATATGCAACTTACACAAGTGCGATTTGAAAACTTGAAACCTCCAGCACACGTACTCTGAGAATGGACTTTACAATGAAGTAGGAGGCATCTTATGCCCAGCAGTTACACTTTTGAAAGGAAAATATTTGCATATTCACAGATTCTGGATATTTCATTGGGGGAGAAGGAGTAGATGTAATTTTAAGAATTGTTAACTAGGTACTTTAATTTAGTAAAGTGTGTAAAAACTATATCAGACACAAATGATTATTCCAAGCAAAGTATTAATAGTATTAGTAATAATAACACTATTCACCAAGGTAAGTGCTGAGATCTGGGAATGCAGCGATATCGAAGAAAGAAGAGCAGTCGGGTGATCATACAGATTTTAAACCCTGGTTAGCCAAACTTATATGGAAGAGTAAACAGAGGTGAGTGGTAAAATTGTTATCCAAACTGTCTGTTGTCAACGTCCTGGTTCAACTTTGACCTTCTGTACTTGCCGTAGTTGTGAACCAAAACCAAATGTGCGTTGTTTTCCTGTGAAATGAGGGGTTATTACCCACATTTTGGGTATATTCACTTTTGATTTTAAATAAAGTATTTTAGATGATCTGGCTAAACTGTTGGCTTGTTTGTCTGGCGTCTCATTTCATGCCCTGTCAGACTTTGTTGTAGCCTTGTCACTATGTTCCCAGATCTTAGCAATTACTTTGGTGAGCACAATGTTTTCATAACCAATGGCCAGAACTACAAAAATAAGACCCACGTTGTAAAAAACTGGAATATCCTTTTAGTAGCACTGTGCCCGGCCCCAGAGTAGCCTGACTGTTTTGGTTCACAAGCCATTTATATGAATAAATTAAATCTGTTTACCACTTCCCTGTGCCTTGACAGCTCAGCTGAGAGACTGTGTAAAGCGGCGAGGGTTCGTGATCCATTTGTTCTGCTGTGATGGTGGGATAAAGCTAATCATTGTCTACTCTTCTCCCCCTCAGACTGTTTTCATCCTGCAGAGCAGAGGCGCACAACTCGTCTATGTTACATTAACAGGCTAGAAACTCTCTTTGAAGATGCAGGGTTGGGTTTTGGGTGTCTGAAATAATGTTTAGATCCCAAACTGTGCGATTGTGACAGTTCAAAAAGCAATCCCTCTTACTTACTGGAGATAATGTTCTGCTTTAGTGTCTTCATTCAACATTATTTAGCGTCACCCTCTTCTAGTCCCCGTTGTGGCACAGTTTTGTCATTAAATTAAATCCGCAGCTCTTTTCAAGGTACACTTATGTAACATGGTCACGTAATGAGACAAACATGGACCCTGCCTGACGGGAGACAATCCTGTCCTCGGCGGGGTGCCGTGTGGAAACAAAGCTTTTAAAGTGGTGGTACGGGGGGGGAAGAAAAACATTGTTTTACCCTAGAGGTGGGCTGATAGCACTGTGAAAAGCCCATTTGAAGAGGTAGGCCTCATCTGTCACTGGGCAATGGAGGAGGCAGCCATGCAGAAGCCCCCTGATTATAAAGAGATAATTTCATCCAATCCTCCGGTGGTGCTCCATCACCTTGCCGCCATCCTCCACTGCCTTTCATATTTGTTCCCAGCCTGCATCTCCTCACCCGTTTCGTTTTATTACAGCTCCCACTCAATACATATATTTTAGCTCCCCCTTGAATAGGGAAGGAAAGCTGCTCTCCCTCCTCCCCTACCACTCTCCATCCCACCTCCGTCCCCCCATGTGTCTTTTGTTGTGCAGGAATCCACAGCCCTCAACTTGTTGTGTAACGCCTGCCGTGCAATTTAGTAAATTAAGGTCAAGTAACGGATGTATCTGCACCGATTTCCCCTCACACACTTGAAAGCGTATGGCAGGATTTCTGGAGTAACTTTCTGAATCAAGGCAAATAAGTTCACATTAGGTAGTGGTGCAGAGAAAATTATAAATGATAACATCTGTAGAAAAGAGCATGTAAATAGGCGGAAGGCTCATAATTGCATCTATTGTCATATGTCCACAGCATCCCAGGTTTAATCTTTAATTTGGCTCTTGTTAGTCATTAAAGATATAACAAAGGACCAGTGTTTAATTAGAACAAGTGAATATCTGAAAATTAAATTACTCCCCAGCACTGTCATCTAATATGTTTTAAAATTATCCTGGGAAGAAAATAAATAAAATAATATGTGGACACTGGCTTTACAGTGCAGGGAGGTCAGAAGTATCATTACAATGTGTGTTTAACAGACAGAAGCAGGGGTGGTGAATGGCAGCCCAGCCTCTTTCTTTCCCCTCATTTTAACTCACTGTTGGAGGTAAGAGAGATGACATCGAGGGAGAGAGAGCGAAGGGAAGGGCAGAAGGGAAGAGAGACGGAGAGAGCAGGTCGACTCGCTCATCAATAACCACAAGGTCAGACAGGCAGTGCCGGGCTGAGTGGGCCCTGTTAGGAAGCAGCAGCTGAGGATTTGTAGAGCTTGTAAAGGCTTAAAGCAACACCGCTCCGCCTTCTTTGTGCCACAAGCCAGGCCTTTGAAGGGCCAGGGAGACACCTGCTGGTGGCTGAGGGGCACGATGGTCCGGGGCTGCCCTCGCCAACGTTCAGCTCAGTATCAGCTGGCACCGAGAGGGGACTGAGGGGAGTGTTATAGCAGCCAGAGGGATGTAAAGGAAGTCAGTGCATAAACACATCATCGCTTAGGATGATACTTTTTCTCTTGTGAGGATCAGTTTCAGGATGTTCATTGAAAATACTGGAAAACAGAACAGTTTCTATTTCTATGCTACTAGTGGTGGTGTTGATACATTTTTAAATTATTTGTTTAATGTATTTTATTTATTATTTTTCTTTTTTTATAACCTTGTTACCCACATGGTCTATTGAAATCAGGATATTTCTTATTCGAGAAAAGAATATGGTTTGTTGACTCCTGGTTGTAAATGCCTGTAAATTACCACATTTATAAAAATTTATAGAAATAAATATTTATAAAATTTTATAATTACAACCCTCCCAAAATCCTGCCTAGTCACAAAGGTGTTGAACTAGTGAGCCCAGACCTCCCTCAAGTCTCACAGTCCGTCTATGTGAGACTTCAGAAATGTCAACAAATACTTTCCATCTGCAAAGAGAGTCAGAGTGGAAAAACTCCTTCAATTCCGATGTCTCTTTTCTTTATGAGCTTTCTAATTTATGGAGAGGAATGCACTAGTGTGCACTTCTCTCCTCTCAAGTACAGGCATGAGCAGCTCCAATAGGTAGCATAAAAGCTCTTTAGCTGTCTAGTGGAGTAGATTACTGGCCCTACCGTTAAATCCAGCTAGAGACCCCTAAGTGAGCATTATCAGTATGGTGCAGCATGCTGCCTCCTCTCTCTCTCTCTTTTCCTCTCTCTCCCTCATCTCACCGGTACTTTGTGCAGTGAAATTTCTCACTGTGTGACGGTAATGGAGAAAGATGGCGTGGGGGTAGGAGGGGTCTGAGTGAGAGATGATGCACCGCAGGAAGAGATGCCCCTGCAGTAGCAAGAAGGAAAGATTGAGACAGGATGAGATAAAGGGGGAGGGAGATGAGTGGAGAAGGAGGGGTACAGTTTCCACCACCACCCATATACGTGCTTATTAACTCACTTACCCCTCCGCATGAAGCTGCAGGTCACTATGAGTTATTGCCGACACCCCCTCGAGTGTGATATTTATTTGATGTGTGTTGAATGCAACATTAAATCAGACCCCCACTGGCAAAATTGATAACCTTTAATGTAGCTTGTAATGCTTTTTAACTTGTGATAATGTTATGTAGCGTGTCAGATCACAGCCCTATTGTTTGCCTTCTGTGAAAAATTATTCCTCTGGAAAAAAAAAAAAGACAGAGAGAAAGAGGTTTTCCATAAGCTGCTGCTCCAAAATCAATAGTGCGCTGTAAGGGGTTTTGTTAGAGGAACTCTTATGTAGCTGGAGAGCGGTGGGAGGAGGAGGGAGAAATGAAATGTAGAGCATGTCTGGGCCCAGGGTACAGATAATTGTTAACCAAAGATTACATAATGGCTAAGTAATGTAAACAGAGCACCACATGCCAAGTTAATGTTCTCACAGGCCAGGATGGAAGGATTTCATGCAGTTCTCTGAGATAATGCTGCCAGACTGGCAGGCTCTACACTATGTGTGTGTGTGTGTGTGTGTGTGTCTCTACCTCGGTTCATTTTCACCCCGAGGTCCTTTAAACATGGTCAGACATCCTCTCTAAGTCATCCAGTGTGTCCTCTCCGAAGGTGTATGGCAGTGTTCGGGGCAACCGCCAGGGCTTGTTAAGGGTGTCACAAGGAGCTGAGAGGAATGTCATCCTTTGGGCTCTCTGAGGTGCTTGTCACCTGCCAAATCAATATCTCCCTGCTCAGCTCACAGCGCCACACACACACACATACACACACTAAACAGCAATATCCTGGTGGTGATGGGATTGGCAGCTTCCCTGGGAAGAGACTAGCTTTGACACGTGTCTGTGTTTCTGTTGCAGAACGCTCCAGTTTAATGGCTGGCAGGTAGAGGCCGAAGAGGGACAATCAACATGAACTCGATTCCATCGATGGACAGACACATACAGCAGACCAATGACCGTCTGCAGTGTATCAAACAGGTGAGTGTCAGTTATCTGATTGTGTGACATTATGTGAGGGCTTGACAATAAGTCACATGAGGCAAATTTATGCTACCTATTACATGTGATACAGGTAGAAAGTAACAAAGTACATTTATATAAGTATTGTAGTTAAGTAAAATCTTTGGGAAAGTTTCTCCTTTTACTCCTACATTTACATATTTCAGGGGGAAGTCAACTTTTCAGGTTTTCTGAAAAACAGCTGCTTTATCTTGATAATGATGCATTTTTGCGTTTTAAAGAGTTTTAGCAAAAGAAATTTGTTAAAGAATCTTCTGAAGCTAAAAGAGGAAAATCTCATCTTTCAACATTAACGTGTAGTTTGGGGAGTTTTCCCTGCGCTCAAGGTTTTTTTTTTTGATAGAACAAGTTGTAGTATAATACAATAGTCATACTCGGCTCCACCTGGAACATGTACAATATCATGCTAACAGGCTAACAAACTAATCTAAATATAAGTAATTTTACTTTGATACTTAATTGCAGCGCTTTTATTTTTGAACAGTGTGTAAAAATACTCTGTAGTATTTCTACTTCTACATAATTTCAGTCCGCTGTAGGACATATTGTTATTTAAACATAGATTATTTACAGCGTTGATATTTGGCATCTAGGCTCTGACCTCGTCACTCCCCACAAGGTGGCTCAGCACAGCAGGGAGTGGGGAGTGATGAGGAGAATGTAGAATCAGAGCCTACAGGTGGATGCTTGGTGGAGATGGGGCTCTGTCAGTATAGTGTTCAGGTGAGCGGTGTGGCAGCAGGCATGGCAGCAAAAGAATGAGCGCAGCACTGACAGCATAAATACAGTGCCATGATGGTGTGAGAAGAGTATATCATATGAGTTTACTGCTTGAACTGAAAAGGATATTGAAAGGATATTAGTACTTCTTCCACCATTTGGTACATACAGTATGTGATGTTAACAACCACCGGCAATTCTAATCCATATGAATGCAGTTTGATGATTTCATCTCTTAAATTGAGTTTAAGTGTTAAATGATCTTCACTGGGTTTAGAAAACATTTGGTTAAAGTTTGGCTGTTTGCTGTTGGCAGAAAAAAGTAGGAAATTATCACTCTTGGTTTCCTCTTACAAGTTTGTACTTGTACACACATGTACACACACTCATAATCATAGGTCATGAGTCTTCATGTTTGGCCACAGTAAAGATACTAATCTGTTCAGTCTTATTATTAGTACTATGGTGTGACTCGGGTTACTGACTGGGGTCAAAGAGCGGAGGCTCCCCTCCTTCCCCCATCATCACCCTTCTTTCTCCCTCCACCCCTGCTGACTCCCAGCGAGTCCTTTTGTTCTCCTCTCACCACCGTTTGCTGCGGGACGAATCTCTTGCAGAATTAAGCAGGCATACTTGCGTAACCCCGGGCTACAGGGCTCTCCCTTTGATCTCTTTTCTTAACTGACGGGCCGTTTTGTTTCTGGGCTCTGTACTGAGGTCCACCTCCTGAAAAGTACATCAGAGGGCCTTTGGGACAATGTATGGGGCCTTGTGCTTAAACACAAGTGTGGACGTGGCAAATTGTTTTACCCTTGGCAGGGAGTTCCCAGTTATTACTGAGAAAGAGACAAGGTGAGGCAGATAGCAAGACAGGGCGAGTGTTTAGGGAGCAAACAGAGGGAAGCCCCTATGTGTAGAGACAGGCTTTGATGTCCTTAAGTAATAAGGTAGAGAGAGGTAAACACTCCCTGTCTTCACTCTGGTTACCTTCTTCACAGCAGGATATTAAATATTCAATATCCACTCCTTCTTTAGTTATAATGGAGGTGAAATTGGATTCTATTAATGCACTGAGTTGCTAACAGCTGAAGTTCACAGATCAAGAAAAGGGATTTGCATCTGTCTAACACAAAAGTGTAAACAGTTCAAATGTTGCAGGGTTAAATGTATTAACCCCACAAGGCAAAAATTTAAACAAACACGTCCCAATGTTAGCGGCCGGGGAAGCAGCACATGGGTAAACATGCCAATTAGAGAGATCCATGGCATACAAGGAGGCCTCCAGTCCATCTAATAAATGGTTAAGCACCGGGTCATTTCAAACCAACCAGTAAGAGCCAGCACCCTGCTAATAGAGGCAGCTTTGTGCCGCAGACAATCAGGGTTTGGAAGGCCCGCATAATAAATACCATTTATGTCCTGCCAATTAGACTAGCAGTGAGCCCATTCAGCCGGTCGTCTATTCTCCTCCCCGCACACAAAGATGATCATCAGGGGAGATCAGAACAATTAACTCACTATCTTCTCCCCCTGCTCCCCATTGTCCAATATCCAAGCCATTAAAATAATTAAGGAAATATTGTAAACCAATCCAGCTGTTTGCTTTAATTGAAAGTGTGCACATGCTGAAATTTGGCATCTCCAAGGCAGTAGGAACGTGGAGCAGGAATATAAATGAAGCCTCCTCCATTGTGTTGTTGTTTTCTGGAAGATGTGACATGTCTGTCTGAATACTCCCAGCCAGTGCAGCGGACAGGGGAACAAATGGATTTTGTTGCTCAAATGATAAATTACTGCTGAGCGCGATGATAAAGTAGAGGAAATTGGAATCTGTCAGCCTGATTGAATCATGGGTTGAAAGTTAAATCAGAAATCATTACAGTGGTAATTTTTAAATTACCGTCTTGTTGTAAAATTGCAATAATGTGATTTATAAACAATAACTTAACCTAACTCTGAAACATATCATGATGTGATATGTTTCTAAAACATGGTTATTTTTCACCCCAGTATACTTATTTTGATACTTATATTTTGTTTACTTCTGCATTGTTTGACATTAGTGTTAAGAAAGTAGGTACTGGTAGGGGTCAATGACAAGACGGAGAACTAACCCCTGCATGATTCACTGTTAGTTTTGATTTAAGCTTATAAATGAGTTCTTCTATTTAATGTTGAAATGATTAGTGACACGGACAGGAATTTACTCGACAACAATTTTAATAATCGATTAATGGTTTAAGTCATTTATTAAGCAAAAATGACGAACAAATGCTTCTGAATTGTGAGGATTTGCTGCTTTTTGCTGTCTTGGACTGTTAGGCTGTATTCAGACCAAATCAGGCGCTGCGGCGATTAGCGCAGGGTTGTGCAGCAGTGGTCCCCCAGAGTGATACAGCAAAATAAATATGTTCTCTTGTTTAACCTCCAAACAGACGAGGATGCTTTAAAAATGATACATAAAAGCAGTTATCTGATTTCACCCCCAACACACGGTTTCTCAGTGGCAGTTTGTTTTCCTCTCGCGTCCTGGAATTGCACCGTCGTGAACACTTTGGGGAAGATGGGCTCTGTGATACTGCTGGTATCTATTTCAGAGACAGTAGTTTTCCTCTCACTGTGGGGAAGCCAGTTTGCTGTCAGACTCTCCACTCAGTGATACGAACAGGGGTTTGGCGGAAACTATGAACTCTCCTCTCGCTGTAGGAGCACTTCCTCAGACTGCAAGCGTCAATATTTCAAGATCAACTGGAAAACAACCCTCTCTGTACTGCTGCTGCGCCGCATGGCTATGCAGCTGTTTTTGTCTGCCACTATGTTCTTTCCAGGGTTAATTGTCTCCATTAATATGTTTCAGTGCTCCGGGGTGTCAACAACGGCAGCAAAACCAAAAGCTGTGATTTTGAAAGGGAAGTGACTCTGTGCCAGATAGCGTGTGCTGTCACATTCAGTTTAGCTGCAGATGTGCAGATCAAGTCGTTTCCAGACGTAACTACAGAGGATGATTGTATCTGAAGAAAGCTGTATTCTCAGAACACTGCGAGTCCTGTCCATCTTTGTTTCCCTCGAACTGGGCCGAGCTTTGACTGGAGTGTAAATGTTGGAGGATCATTCTCACCCAGGGGACGAGGATAAGGGGGAGTGAGGGGGTCTCTTGGCCACTAGTTTAGGTTTGATTGGTGGGTTTTGGCCAGAGAAGGGGGAACATCTGTGGTGTGGCAGTGCCAAGCTCTCCATGTGACAGCCGCACTGGTGGGACCAATTGTTCTGAGTGCAAAGAGCAGTAATCACTTCAAGCCCAAGTGTTGGTGGTGCGTTTTCCCCCCCTCCCCTCTACATATTCTCCCCCTTTTCCTCCCCCTTTCCATCCTTGGTGCGCTGATTGCGTGTGTTGTCTTGCTTCCAGACTCATCTAAATTTAGCATCTATGGATGTGTGTGTTTCTCCAGGAGATTTTATCCACAAGTAGAATTTACATGCTCAGCAACTCCACCACGTCTCGCCCTAGTCTCCCCCAACAAAGACATGTTGGACGACTGGGGAACAGTCTCGGACAGAACATAAAATAAACAAGACTGGTTTCATCCGGCCCTTGTCAAAACGCCGGCTTTGTAAATTGATATAAAAGCTGCCTTATCAAATCCTGACCTCTGCTGCCCCCTAAAGAGCAAACAAGAAAAAAGCACTGCAAGGTGGTGACTGTACTGCTGTCATTTCCTCTTCTCTTTTTCTCCCTGACAGTGAAATCAAAGCACACAGTCGTGGTAAGAAGGCAGCCATTCACTTTAATCTGACAAACCTCTCTATTTACCTTTTGATGCCATGGAGTGTGGGTCCATTTGTTCCTGGTTTGTGCAAGTGCACTGCAAAGGCTTGTGTGCATTATCTCTCCAAAGGCAATAGATTACTGCAGAGCTGTGTGTCTGCTCTTCTGTGTATAAAGTGATTCATATTGAGGTTTGAAAGCTTTTAGAGAAGAAATGACCAACAGTGAGTCTGATGTGGCGACCGAGAGAGGTCCATTTTTCAGTTTCCTTTGCTGCTGTACAACAAGACAGACAACAGGGTTAGTGAGTGGGCTGCTGGCTCCAATTGGGGAATGAATGTCATAAAGGGGTGCCTGTAGGTCAAGGAGCCTGTTGTCAGATAAAGTCACAGCACAGCTCAGGGCCGGCTGTTGAAATAAGGGCTTCCTCTGCTATTCATGCAGCCATACAGGGAGATTTATTGCACTCAGTGTTGAGGCGGTGCTACAGAAATCTAGGGAGAGTGAAGTGGAAACATGAGTCCAATGGGAACATACCCCTTCAGCCCTGTGTATTACTACTTTAAACCTACAATATAAGTCATCTTAAGTGTAATAAGATACATTTTGGGAAATGTGGTCGTAAAAATGCTGTTTTCTTTTAAGCCACTCTGAGTGCTTTTAATTATTCATCACGTTATTGGCGTGGCCCTTGTTTTGGTGACAAGTGATTTTCTCTCTCATGATCCATCCTTCCATTTTCTGTCTCTTATCCAGGTTCAGGGAGGCAGCAAACTCAGCAAGTAGTCAAATCACATTCTCAACTTATGTTTCTTTTGGATCTACGTCCTTTTGATGTAGATGTAGAAGTCAGATGTTTTTAAAAGCAGCAGTAAAAACCTTTTATTAAAGGAAATTGAAAAATTGGAAAGGAGCAAATTTATTTAATATTTAAATTGTAGTTTTTGCAGTATTAGTGTTTAATACCCATAGTGACTAACTCACAATGTCACAACAAAGCAGGCCAGGACCAATATGTAAAGAAGTTATGTTGACTTTTAGAATTGTTTTATCCTGTCATGCCTCAATTGTATGCATAACATCTTGATTGTGTTTCAGTTTTATTCAACAATGTTTATTATTTTATTCTAATAAAAATAAATTGCTTTCTGTACACAACCCATAAATAATTAAATGTTTTGCGTTGTTTAGAGGTATTTTCTTATTGTGAAAGAATGGAGGATTGGTTTGGTTTTATGACGGCACCATCTCATCTCATGTCTTACTATGCTGATCCATTATCCACAAATAAATAAATGGATAACCTATTATATATGTGTGT
>LKNJ01001566.1:0-10494 GCA_002120245.1 Maccullochella peelii | reverse complement strand
ATATATATAGATATATATATAGATATATATATAAATATAGATATATATAGATATATATAGATATATAAAATCTCTATTCTGTTTCCTAGTGACCTTTGAATGTTACTGGACTCTAACATATTCCCAAACTTTCCCTTTTTTTCCCTCCAGCACTTACAAAATCCAGCAAATTTCCAAACAGCAGCGACCGAGTTGCTGGACTGGTGTGGTGACCCAAGAGCCTTCCAGCGCCCCTTCGAGCAAAGCCTGATGGGATGCCTAACGGTAAGTAGCCAATCACGACCCACCTCTGCAGCCTCATACTTGAAGGTTCAAGGACAATGAAAGGGCCGCTAAAACAACTGCTGCATTGGCTCTTTCCATAACTCCCTCAGGGGATACGAGGGAACTACTGTTTAGCTGCCTGATCTTCACTGAGGTCACTGGAAAATACAAAGCATTTCACCCTGTAGAAACTACTGAGATTCAGGCACCTTTCAGTGACTTCAGTTCCAGTTTGTGCTGTGGCTCATGAAGTCGGCGCACTGGAACACAAAGAGGAGTGCAATAACGTCCTCAAACCACAAAGCAATCAATGCTTATACGAAAATACAGATACAAAACCCTTAATTCCCTTACTTAAATGCCTAGGGGCTTTTGATTAATTGGATAATTAGTATCCCATGACATTTGGAAAAAAAAGACTTGACTGTATTTTGATACTGTAAACAAAGAATGATTTGGGTCAAAATGGCAAAATGCATCAGCGTAACTTTCAGAAGGGTTTGCACATTTTGAGTTGATCTAAACACTAAACTTGTAGCCTGAATAATCCTTTACTCTCTCTCTCTCATGTTTTATGTATATTTAAAGAGAATATTCCACCGAAAATCTCATATGTGTATCACTTACCCTCTGTAGGCTTAAAAGGGGGCTCTGAAAAGTTTGCAGCTTGCTCCTTCGTGGAGGACAGCAGCTTTGATTTACAGCAGTCACAATAGATTCCAAAGAGTATGTAGTTTCATGGTGAAAAGGATCAAAATGTCCATAGAAACTTCTCAAACCATTCCTAATTCAGTATTCCACTGTCCATTTATATTTCCTAGACAATATGGCTAAATACACAGCCTCTGTTTGTTACTAGGTATAACCATTAGCAAATACAGATAGCTGCATGCAGCAAAGATAAACAGCTAACTGCAGTAGTGACAAATGGAAGCTGTCCACTTCCAGGAGTCATATTTTGGTATATATTTGGCAAAATAATATTAGAAACATACTGAACATTCAGAGGGACAATAGGTTGGTGTTTTATCAAACCATGCCTAAATACACAGCATATGTTGCTAGAGCGATTAGCTGTTCACCTTTGTGCAACTGCGTTAGCTTATGTTGGTGATGAATGACAAAGTTAAACAGCTAACTGTGCTAACAACAAACGGTTGTTTAGTATTTTGGTGTATGAGCATATCAGACATATCAATAGGCACACTAGTGTTTTGAGAAGTTTCCATGGACGATGGTGCTTTTTTTGTTGTTTGTTTGGTTTTGCCATGGCTCTCGGCCACTATTGGAATCCGTTGTACCAGTTTTGAATCCAAGCTGAGTACAGTTGACATCCGCAACAAAGGAGCAAACTACAAACGGTTCAAATGAGCCACTTTTCAAACCGACAGGGTGAATATTTGACATATTTTTTCAATAGATTTTTAATGGACTATTTCTTTAAAAATAAGCCTCTTCTGGATTATTCTGTGTCAGTACAGACTGGAGAAGTCCTCTGGAAATGTTGGGAAAAGAGACAGAACAGACAGTCAGGTAGAACAATGGATGGACTGCGGATGTGTCACTCACCTTGGGCCATACTGTGCTTTAACATGCACATTCCCATACTGCCTCCAGCAGTAGATAAGAGATACATATAGCTCCTGTTGGGTGCATTTGTAAACCCCGTCAAGCAAGCGTGGCTACAGCAAGCGAAGAAACCCGAGAGATTTGTATTTGAGCACCACAGTGAAACCGCTGTGACACATCCCTCCATTCAAGGGGTTGTTTGTATTACTGCTTTAATGTGCAGCAGCAGGTGCCTTTTCCTCCATTTCGCCAATTCAATTTGTTTCCTGCCGTGAAAATCTCAAGGCTTTTCCTTTTAGTTTATGGGTTGTATAGACTTTAGTGTGAGCCACACTGGGAGGGAGCGCAGAGAATCTGATGTGATTGTGAAATTACCCGGTCTCAGGCTGTAATGGTAAACACTTCACCCTGTTGCCTGTATGTTTGTATCTCACTGCTGTCTCAACACTGGCATTTGGTAATGTCAGACAGGTGGCTACACTGCAAAAAAAATCATCTTTTACAAACAGCTAAAAATTGTGTCATTAAGAGAAATTTGCTATGGTACCAAACAACAGTCTGCCACTGGGGTGAGCAAAAATTACTTTTTGAAATTAGACTTAAAATCAGGCAACAGTGAAACATATCTGACCATAAAAACTTAAAGGGTGCTTAAATGAACGAATGATATACAGTATGATATAATGATATATTATTTAACTTTTTTTTAAATGTGTGCACGCAGCTCTGCCCTGGTCTGTGCGTCTACCTTTATCATCTGTCAATATTGCACATCTGGACATGAGCAGGGTGTTTTTTATGTATCATGTATCATGGCTCAAGGGCTGCTTTGTTTTGTACTCCTTTGCATAATTATTGTGTGTAGAGTTGGTGTCCAATCTGTTCTCTCTCGTCAATAAATTAAGTCAGTATGTTATGTATTAAGTTAAGGCAACTAAAAGCACTTGGTTAAGGTTAGAGAAAGAATGTGGTCATGGTAAATAAATCTACTGTTAACGCTAATTTCCGGTCTGAGATGACGAGGCCATACTGTAAATAAGGCCGCTGCTAATATGCTGACCCCCCCCCCCCCCNCACACACACACACACACACCCCACCTACACTTTGCGGTATTCATGCCACAAGTCACCAGTTGCCTCACGACAGCAAAGTGGCGGAAAAAAATGAGTGACTACTGTATGGTAGACAATCCACCGCCACAACTCCACTGACAATGTGTACAATTTAAGTCCTGGAATTAGAACTACTTGTTGTAACTTCTTACACTAGAATTACCATTTAGCAAAATGTCCCTCACAAGTTTAGATTCTAATTAGACAGCCTATACTCCTATATCTTCTTCTTAATGGGGGATTCCTATAAATAAAGGCCAGATATACATACTCTGTTTTGGTGTCACGTCAAGACTATACTTACTGGAGATAATGATATGGTGCATGGAGCAGTGTTCAGCTGTACTACCTCAGGGCTTGTCTTAAACTTGGGAGTGTGACAGCAGGATCGCGGCTATGAAAACCCAGGGAGAAGAATCCGTCTCTAGTGAGGCACGCTGGTCCACACAGACCTTGTGTCCTTAAGGTTTAAATGTCTTGAGCGGGTCTCTTTGAGCTGATAATGGCGATGGTAAATCAAAGCAACGTGTGCCACATAAGGGTGATTTACGTCACCTCCTGTGGCATGTGGATGTTTCTCTTAATGTTTCCTCTCAGTAGGCATCGCCATACTAGAGGCCACATTTTCTCCTCGTCTTGCTGTCCACTGACTCATATGGAACTGATAAACTTGTAGTGACTCTATCATTTAAGTTAAACCGGGTCTTTGATGCTGCCAAACTTCACCCTTACATAACAGGCAGAATCTGGGAAAATGTCAAGACAAAATGTTAAGTCCTTTGATGAGTTTAACTACCAGGATGGACCTGTATTCAGTGTATTTTTCTGAAGCAATCTATAGATGTAATGATGCTTTGAAAATTAGAATTTCATACCCATTTTAGAGCAATATTATCACTTTGGCCAAGGAGATTATATATCCATTCCTGTCTTTTGTAGGCTATTGTTGTGTGTTAGTTAGCAGGATATCTCAAAAACTAGATCCCAAATTTCAATGCAATTTGGTAAAAACTTTAAGCGTAGATTTTCATCATTAAAAAAGGGGGGATTTTGAACATTTTCTGCATTTAGTTGAATAAAATCAGGCACACATATCCCACGATGGTCTGTCACTACATGTATTTAAATGGAGATGAAACATTTTCTCTTCTGAAAATAAAATAACACATTTAAAGAGTTGTGCAGCCTTGGAAGAGGTATGCACTTTCTACTTGTCTCTGCTGTTTAGCTGATAATGGAAATGGCTTTTTTGTGACCTCCTTTCTAGGAATAAAGATAGAATACGATATAATAGAATGGGAGAATAAAGATAACAATTGAGTTAATAAACCTTCTAAAACCTTCTTTTTTGTAATTTTGAAGTACAATGAACAGTTATCCACAAATTCATAATGCTCCATATTCAAAAATGCATTCATTGACCTCTTGTCTTAATTTTTAACCTATATGTAGCCTTACAGGATCATAATATTTATGTGATTTCTGACATTTGCTAAATTTTTCTATCTTTAAACATTGTTTTATCTTACAAAGACCCTGTGTCGTTTAGTTATTTCCTCAGTAGGAATGAACCTCTGAAAATAATAATATCTGATATTATCCTGACTGAGTGCTGCATGCTGTCATTGTGTTCAGGTGGTCAGCCGCGTAGCAGCACAGCAGGGCTACGACTTGGACCTGGGCTACCGGCTCCTGGCCGTGTGCGCTGCCAACAGGGACAAGTTCACTCCAAAATCAGCAGGTAAGACCAGAGTTTTCTCAACCACCGTCTCAGGCCATCTGGCCATGCTGGCCTGTCCGGGCTCAAAGTTCCTGTCTGCATTCTTGGCAGCATTTCATTATACCCACCCATTGCTACTAGACTGTATAAGATCCTCATACTCCAGAAAAGTACTGGTACTGGTGTTGGACAGCATTTCAAGTATACCAAATGGTCACTGGCATGTTTTAATTCATGTCATTTAATGTTTTAAGTTGATTACCAGATTCTTGCAAAGATTAAAATAGACAAATGATGAACTTAGATTGTTTTATGGCTCTCTGCATAGTAAACAGTCCAACCTTTTTTTTTTTTTGGTTTTTAACAAAAATAGTAATGTAAAATATCTTTTCAATCTCAATGAACATTAAGCGTTACCCTGTAATATCTGCATAAACTTTGACTTCTTCAAGTTGCATTTCCAAACTTGCAGCCCGATTTGGTTTCTTCTCTGGAGTTTTAGACAAAGTGTCTACAGCAGAATATTCCATTTGTTACCCGCGACAAAAAACTACTGTATCAGTGATGATGAGTTCCTGTTTTCATACAGCACCGTCATCTTGGTACAGTGATGGATTATTGGGACAGATGTATACTGCTAAATGTCGTTATCAAGCTGGCGAAAAAGCATGCTGAAGCAGGATGGGAATGAAGATGTATAGGCTGTCAGCAGCTCGGAAGATAACAGGAATATTTTGTGCTCCTTCACAGTTTTTGATTTGTGGTTTCCACCTGTCTTGGGTTACGAGGAGAGTGGGGTTGTGCAATTGCTTCTATGAGCTCAGCCTCTCCACTGAGCCGTCTTAAGTCAACTAGGACATGAAAGTCAGAGCCACATATTGTTTGAATTTTCACTTGTGTTTGCCTTTTCTGATTTATTGCGTCCATGGTTTTATATGTGGTAATATGAGGCTTCAATTCATGCAATGTCACTCTTATGTCAGCCACAGGAGTGGAATCATTCTCTGCCTGCAATTAACTTACTCTGCCAAATGTTCTAATTCTACTTAATGCTAAATCAAATCTCAGGGCCTACTTTATGGGCTTAGATAAGATTGCCAATTGATTCTCTGTCTGAATAATTTCCTGCAACAGTAGTCATTTGGAAACCAGCAAGTACTTAAGTCTAGGCAACATCCCAAAATGCATTTCATGGACAATTTTGTACCTGTATATGCATGAATATTTTGAGAGGCAAGGCCTGTAGAAGAGAGAGAGTCAATGGAAACCACTGAGGAGCATTCTCCTGCAAAGCTCCCAGAAGCTCTTTAGAGTGGAGGCCCCAGTTGAGGAGGTTGTTAAGGCGGATAAAAAGCCCTCTCTGGCAGCCAAGGGAGATGGCTCTTAAACGACACTCCCACAGGGCCCCACGGGCAGGACCTGCTCCCTGCCATCCAGCGGGGCCGTTGCCGAGTGACGGGGGAAGGGAGTGAGTCACATGATGGGGCCAGGATGGCGGCAGCAGGTCAGCCATCCACCACCAGAGACAGGCGAGTCAGTGTCTACCATTCACTGCGGAGACTTTTGGAAGCCTGAAAGAGCCGAGAACAAATCTGAGAAGCTAGATTAAGTCTGTGTAGGGAGGACATGGGATGAGGTGAATTTCATGTTTAATTGAATACAGTATCCTGTGCATGATGTTGTTTTAACAATAATTAATTTAGCCAAATGTGACAGTTTTCCTGGATGTGATCCAAGTTGTTGTATTTTTCAAATTCTCAGCTCAGTCATAAATACGACAGTCTGCCATTTGTTGCATAACAAGCTTTTTTTCATTGTTCTGGATATAGACAGCTTTAAACTGTTCCACCTTATGTTTGTTCCTTATCTCTGCTAACAAAGGGGTTTATGTAGCCCAAACCCTGGGAGTTTTCTTAAAAGAAAAAGTGTCCAAGGAGCATTTGAAGCCAAATATTAGACTCATGACTACTGGTCTGCTCAGTCACATCATGCATCTTGTAATCTGCTCTGAAATTCTTTGTTAAAAGATCTCTGGTGGTTATGAGCGGGGCTGTCTGCCACAGAGGACATCAGGTCAATGGATGAGTGCTAATAAGTAAATCAGATTTAGTGTCCCATTTTAACCAGGCCTAACTTGTCTTGGCTCTGACACACGGCGTGGTCGAGCTATTACATTTCTGTTATGTCATCTAAATTCCTCTCCCAAACATGGGAGAAAATTGAGGAGGGAAAATTGTGCTGAGGGGAGGGCAGAGCTGATTTCAGCAGTAGGAAATCAATGTTCACAGTCAACTTAGAGCTGAAACAGGTTGTAGCTTTGACAAATCGATTCATCATGAAATGCCTCCAACAGTTTAAGACATTAGTTTGTTCATTTTTTGTAAGAAAAAGCTTAGGAGGGCAAAACTCAAAGAAATAGACCTCAATCCTAATGACACCAGCAATATGTATCTTCTCGCCTGAGAAAAACTTCATTATCACCTCCTATTGATTTTATCAGTTAACATATGTATCTGGATTTCAGCAAAGTGAGTAGTTTGGTTTAGATAATGTCTCTTGTTGTTTGTTGTATATTAAATGCCTGGAATGGAAAACTCAACACACAGTGTGATTTATTGGATTGTACTACTATTCAGGGGGGTTGGCCAGTTGTAGTCCTTTTGCCTTTTTGCAAGCAGCCCACAATGCTCGGGCAGAGCTGGGGGAGGGGCGTCTGTCTGCTAGTAGTGACCTCTTTGTGAATGAGATTAGCCTGCTCTATTAATCTGTGATTACTTGGACTGTCTTACCGCAGGGCGAAGCCACACATGTGGAGCCGTGGCGACATCAAAGCAGGGAGATCACTCGCTCAGTATGGATAAACTCATCAGGGCCTCCCCTCTCTTTCTCTCTCTCTCTCTCGCTATCCATCACAGGGTACATTACAAACGCTGTTAGGCCTATTTCATCAGTGTCACACCCCTCCTGCAGGACTGTGGTGGTTCAGTCTAGTTCGAGAGCATCGTCAAAACGCTTAATCACGATTTTTCCTCCAAGAGGGTCAGAGTGGCACATTCCCAACCGTTTGCGCCTCAGCAAGCTCTTGGAATTCCTCAGCTCGAAAGAGTGAAAGGAGGCACCAACTTATAAGACGACGGGTGGGGGGGGGGTTGTAGTTAACAGTGTCAGCATGATAAAAACATCCAAGCAGCAGAGTTTTTATCCTTTGTTTCATCTTGTTTAGTTGGTTTGACTGTGGGAGTTTTTACGGTGGGACTTCTGGTGTCTCGGTTTTCCAGAAGCCAGTGTAGGAGGGGATGTTGTGTTTGTTTGTAGTTTTAGTGTGACCAACTTAAAGTTAAGTAAATATCAAGTGTGATAAGTTTTAGGCAAAGGTGTTTAAAGGTGTTTGGAGTGAAAACTTTGAATCAGACCGAACATAACAGTTAATTCTATTTAAAACTAAATCTACAATCCAGGTGAGTAAATTAAGTTTGTGTCAAATGCTATTGAATAGTTTAATAATTGTCTTCAATTAAATGGAGAGAGAAACAGTATCTTGAGGCTTCTTTGAGGCAAATTCTCAAAGAAAAAAAGATGGTTAGGGTTAAGATGTGTCGTAAAGCTGTTATACTGAAGTGGCTGACTTCTTTAGTTTGCTAGAGTGCAAATCTGATGTAAAGGTCCTCTAAACTGTAGTTTGAAGTAGTTTGAATCATACGTCAGCTTTCACCGTGCCTTCCAGTAAAGTGGAAACACGCGGAGGTCGGACATGTTGTCACTGAGCTGTAGAAAGGTCTCCGATTCTACATACAATACAGAGGTCACATAAACACACACAGGCCTGCAGGGCTGTAATTTCTCTTCCCAGAGCTTTCCACACCAAAATGTTTTTTGTCTTTTTTAACTTTTCTGTCCCTCAACCCGGTGTGCTTCAATATATAGTTTAGCTGTGGCTTTCTCTAAATAGATAATAACACAGGCGTCTAAAAACTCTGTTGGTGGCCAAGACCTTGTTTGATTGTCAGCAACAATTGAGAAATGAGAAATAAACAACCATTAGTTAATCAGATTTAAATGCAGATTTAAGACTTAATTTTCCTTGTATGGAAGCTTTATTTCAGATGGTTGTTCGCTCGACCAACCTACTGTATAAACTTATAACGCTGTATTTATTCTTGTCAAGTCAAAATCTTCTTTCCTTCTCTGGACCTCCATGCACACCTCATACATTGTAATTATTGTAGGTCTGTACTATTATTTACAAGAGAAAGTCCACCACAAAAACAGATTTTCAGATTCATTTATGCTTGATGTTGTCTATGAAACTTTCTTAAACCTTTTGAACTTAAATCTCCTTAAATTCCCCTTAACTTTGTTCAAACCCAAGATGCCATGTATTTACAGCTGCACCATTACATCAAATGGAAATATTCTAGATGTGTTGTGCATCATTTTATACCATTTTTTTTTCTGCAAAACTCAGTGCAAAACATTTGGTGCCTTTTGGAAACTTTCTCTAGAAAGAAGTTCAGTACAAATGAGTTTGTAAAGATGGACCCACGTCAGATTTTACGAGGTTAAAGGCTTATCATGTGCAAGTGTGTGCGCCTGATTCTTAGAAAGATATGAGAGTCACAGAAGCAATAAATCTGCACTGTGTCCACTATGTGTTTCACACTATATGATCACAGTATGTGAAGTCTTCCGGCCAGCCATGATTGATGTGTTAACTTGCAGTAGGGGTGCTGGGTTGTAAGTCACCTGCTGTGCACTTAGCTGATAGTAAATACCAGGAGAGCAAATACAGACAGGAAAGACCAGAGATAAGTGCTGCTGAGCTTGTCTGTCCTTCCTCCCTTCCATGTAGTTGTCTCAGTTATTATGTCTGTGGCAGCAGGAGGTGATTGGTAGCATCTTCAGCCACTCGCATATGGCTGTATGATTTGCAGTGCGACAAAATCGGATGTTTTTCATATTAAAATTAATTTATGTACCTTTTTTTGTACCTTATGTCTCTAATTAAATGCTTATTGTTGTATTTTAGCCACAGTTCAATCACACTAATTTGACACCTGAATTGACTCACTGCTGGTGAGTGTGAGTATTTTTATTTGCAGATGACAATAGACGCTCCAGACTGCCTCAGGTGGTGTGTCTGCCCACAGTTTACATGTTTTATATGTGTGTAATTATTTATCCAAAAGCTTACTCAGGCTCATGTGTGCTGAAAGACAAATGTGGTCTAATTGGCCCCTCCCTCTCTGATTCCAACCCTCTGCGCATTAGGAAGCCACAATACCCAGCCTCCTCCTCCTCCTCCTCCTCCTCCTGGTCCTCCATGCCCCTTAATTACAATGACTAGTTTGATGGATTAAGTCGACTGTATGCAAAGACAAGATTTGGGGGCTGAAATCACTGCTTAATGTACCCACCTGAACCATTTCTATCACCACTTTCGGGCGGACTTGCTGTGCATCTCCCTTGTAACAAATGTTGCTTTAAATGAATTGATTGAGGCTTCTTTTACTCGTTGCTCTGGACTCGGGCCAAGATACAGGCTGTCTAGCACATTAGGCACCACCCCCCTTTGCAAGTTTGAAATGTGAGCTGCCTGCATTTTTTTTCCCTCTCCTCTCCTCCCTCCCTCCCTCCTCCCCTCCTCTCCCCTCCCTCTCTCCCTTCTGGCGAAGTGGCTGTGGCTGCTTCTGTGTGATGTGTGTATTGGGAGAGCAAGCAATGGATCACTAGACAGAAAAAGAAGATACATCAATAACTGCTGCATACATCCGAGGTGAGGAGATAAGCATTTGGTTCTCTCTCTCTCTCTCCCTCTCTGCCTGTCCCCC